>JAMKCH010007839.1:0-79239 GCA_023653785.1 Ophioderma brevispina | reverse complement strand
CAGACCAGTATCGAGAATTAAGTCATTTTCATAACTAGTTTGTCCAAAACCTAAGCCTGTCAATGCTGCCATTACTATGCCTAGTGACCTTCAAAAGGACATCTTTCAGTCTTCTATGTTCTTATCAACTTAGTTTGTTCATGGAGGTAGGGAGAAGGAGAAAGCTCTTCCCTAATTGCATACGCAACGCCGATTATCCCAATTATATATACCACTTGGCAATTCTTTGTAAAAGCATAGACCAAAAAAAGGCGCTTCCTCGGCAGGTGAGTACTCTCATGTACTCCATGATTCATTGCTGACCAGCCACTTGCGAGGCCCACGCTCAGTTGAACAAGATATGAAATGATGCGCAGAAAGCGTATATCACCGATTAGCGCAGTGGTTGCTGTACATGTGCGAGACGAAAACAAAGAGATTTGATAGTCGATTACAGCCCGAAATTCTGAGTATTCACAGTCCAAAAAAACGGAAGAATAGCTGTTCCCTAAGATGAGTTGCCATTGATTTTAGTTTTTGAAAACTTGGAAAACTTGTTTTGAAACGCCGTATTTCTTAAAGTATGATATTTGGAGACGAAATCTTAACTTGAAATGGGAAGAAAAATACCGCGACTAACAGTGGCACCAAACTTCACATTGTCCGAAGTTGCCCGTTGTCTCAATTTGGTCCCGAAGGTGGTCATATTTACCACAGAAGTGTAATGTTAGTTAAGCAGATAATGGTAAAAATTGTGCATTTTGTTAGAAAAGCATCAACTTTGGCAGAGAGGTAGAGAATTAAATTACAGTGCAATGTCACCTAGAGGTCACAAAGGGTCAATTGAGGTCAAAATACGTTAAAACATGCAGAATAAGGTTGCATAACACTACACATCAAAACATCTCATGGATCTATTTGTGAACATACATTTCGACTTAATCACAGACGCTCTTCATCTTAAAGGGACACAAGATTTTAGGAGGATTACAACTTGGTATAAAGTTGCGCTTGTAGTGAATATCAACCGAGGAACATTCGTAGGTTATTGAACAAAGAAAAAAAAACCAAAACACTAATTTTGAGCTACCCTGCTGTCATGATCGGCCCCATAAACAAGCATACTAGGATATCTGTCATCCACAACAGAAAATACAAAAATATTATTACATGAAGATGGCTTTTACGGTTATTGTCCCTTCAGGTTTGATTTAATATATGGTAAATTGTTTAAAAAATGGGAGGGGCAATTTTGCTGGAAAGTCTCTCTTATCTCTAAGCTTAAGTAATTAACATAACCATGAACATTTCATTGAAGTGATACAGGGACATAGCTCTCTGGGGATACATTTCTGTGATTGGGTTTTAAAATGCTACTAATGTCATATCCAGTTAATCACAAAAGCCACAAAATGGAACAATCGGATTTATATATTTTATACTGACACTGTCACATTTTAAAGGGAAATCCATGATACTATGAAATAGATTTTGATTAGGCCACCTTGCAATAACAACTTACGACAAGATCAATGTTAATGCTGAATGCATTGCATCAACATTGCTCGATTACATACAATGCTGTGTAAATATGGCGATGGGACGTCCATGTTAAAAATAGCTTGTACAAAAACGATCATGTGCTTAAAACATGTCTTTTCTCTGAAGTGAAAATCGGATATCGCCAAGAGTCTCATTTATTTCATTCAACCAAAATGTGGCCCAACTTCGGGAAAAATTGAAAAACGGGCACCTAACTTCGTACACTGTTGAAGTTGGGGCCATTGTTAGATACGGCATTTTCTTCCCAATGCCCACTTAGATTTTGTCTCCAAATATCTTTAAGAAATCCGGCGCTACAAACAATTCAAGTTTTTAAAAGCCGAAAAGTACGAGTTAAAACTAGAATCAATTTAAATCATCTTAGACATGCTATCCTCGCTTTCTTAATATGACCACAAATGATTCGAAATGATCTTGTTTTTAAACCTTGAAGATGATTGACGGTGACGTGGTTCCATGTCTAAAATAATCAATACTCAGTAGTTAATTTTAACATTAATGCCAAGTTTCAATTGGCATTTTATAACGAAATGCACAATCTTACAATATATGTCGCTATCTGCTTAACTATGTACATCGTCAAGTTGATGCACCTGCTATCACAACAATATCGCTCGTGTTGTATTGTTCCAATACAATAGTTTTAAGACCTGTTGTAACGATGGCGGCGGATGAATCATCATCGGTCAAGGGATTTGGGACGAGCTTTCGCCTTCTCTCCCACTCCATGGTTTTTGTTAGTAGTCAACTTTCTTATTGGCCAACATTTAATTGTGAGTTGGCTTAGACCAATCCACCTGATTGAAGGTTATTTCCCTTGACATTTTCCCCGAGGTGACTGAAATGGAACGTTACATTTTTGGGGAAAATGAATCCAGGGCTTGCTCAACCTGTTATTGATTGAAATTTAATTGTGTGATGATGTACCTATTTGCTATAAATAATGACAGTCATTCAAATAAAAAAAAATTGAGCTCCAGTTAATGCACAAGACAAGTGATTTCACCATATATCTTGATTAGACATGCATGGGCTAATGAAAATACAGATTGGTCCTGCTATGTTTCTGAAGTGATCACAAGGGGTGTGGTGGTGGGATTTTTCCCAAAAAACTGGCAAACTGCAAAACAAAGTTTCCGCTTTTCATGCTGAAGTTTGCCGCTTTTTTGCCTCCAGAACGCTGGCCCGAGGGATATTTGAATCAAGGTTCAAACTTCTAATAGAGATAAATTTCAGAAAATCTGGTTTAATAATGTTTTTTATACCATAAAATTAATGTTCAAAAATGTAAAAATCACAGAACTGCAGGGCTTTTGCCCCAACCCCCAGGGGCTTTGCCTTGGACTCCAGCATTGCCTAAGGCTGTCCATGCATCCGCCCACCCTTTAGTTCTCTTTCGCTTCAAACGCTCGAAAGGTCCACTTCTGGAAAAATCCGGTACCCCCCCCCAAATAAATTTCCTTCCTGGCTCGGCCTGTGATCAAACCCACTATATGAATTCTGTGTGTGTGAACACCATGGTCCACTCTTTAATAGTAAAAAATCAATTGTGAAATTCGTAACATTGAGTGGCAACCTAATTAAAAATCAAATTTATTGCTTTTATCACATATTGCCAATTCCTTACACGAATCGAACGTACGATTTAAGGTCAATTTACGTACTTTGAATCAATGCTAATTCAGACCATATGAAATCCAGCTTGAATTGTTTGTGATTTGTAAAATGTTTCTCTTTCTACCTGACTTGTCATTAACATTGGAAAGCCTGGCTGATAGAACCCCTTGTGAGGGCGCAGACTTAGAATTGGTGGAGAAGTCTCTAATAATCTGCCACTGGAACAGGTGTACAGTAATTTGTTGTTGCATTGAGAGAAGCACTTACAGCAATTGTTGACAAGCTTAAGTGATATATCTTTGTAATACCAATTCTGATCTGTGTCTGTGTATAGTCCCATGCTTGAGAAGAATCCCACCAAATTTTTAAAAAATTCAATTTATCTGTTTATTAACCTTACCCGTATGATATATCCTTAATAAGCCGCACCGGGGCGGTGCATTTCTAAAAGGGGGCCTTTATTCGGGGTGAATTTTCAGATGAAATATTTACCTTCAAATGAGTGTTTTCAGCCAACAACAAATTTTTGATTTTTCCATGGGCAAATGGCCAACGATTTCAGTTTTTTCACTACTGCGACGGCGAGTTTGTCTTCTGGATTTTCAATTTCTCGTCTTGTTTGGAGCTCTTCTCCGATTACAGGCTCCCATACGTTTTTGTACACATGAAAATTGGTCAAAATTGGGTCAAATGTCGATCTCACCCATGCTGTAAGTTCAGATTGGTGCGGAAAAGCGCTATGCCCTTTCCCCATGTGTTTGGTATCATTAGAAAATAGGGACATTAAGATCCGTCTAAGAAACACTGTCATCGCCAATCATCGGGGGGTGAAGGCTGAAAAATCAACCAACATTCTTGGAAAAAATGCTAATATTTCACAAAATCTGTAAATACTGCCGAAAAAATCGCTATTTTACAAGCTTTTTCCTTAATTTTTTTTTTTCAATTTTGAGAAAAATAGTATTGAGAGCGTTTCTAGACATTACCATCCCACATGCCTCACGCGAACCCGGATATAGATCGTTTGTGCAGCAGGGTGATGCAGCGAAATTGTGAAGTAGCGTGTTTTGAAACGATGATTTCGGCGCTGCATATAAATCATTTAAAATGCTTTTTTTACAAATCTGAATATAGGTTAGATAAAATATACTTTTATTTGCACTAGCATGTGGTATCTTTGCTAAACTAGCAGTATTAATGCAACTAGGGCAATTCTCCCAGAGCAAGTTTGGCCGTGTGTTACAGACTGGGAGTGCTGCGATCACGGGCACGAGTCATGACTGTCATCACTAGTATGTATCCATACATGTACTTTTTTTTGGGGGGGGCATTTATTGGAGGGTTCTTTTCATCACAAAAAACAGTGGGGGGGCGTTTATTAGAGGGGGGGGGGGGGGGGCGTTTATTAGAGGATATACCGTATGATAAAAATGGCCTTCACTTTGGTTCAGAATTTGGTGACACAATTCTTTCAACATTAAATTTAAATATTTAAGAATTTTCTATGTTAATTTATCCTTGAGGATTTACTAACATTTTTTCAAGATGTTTTTTTTTAAAATTAGGTTAAAAACGCGTGTTTTTTTGTTTTTTAACATTTACAAGATTAGAAAACATATTTACATTTTGTGATTTAACCATTACATTGCACTTGCACACCCACAACACATGCATAAACACACACACACACACACACACACACACACACACATGCACAAGAAACATGCCACAGCTCACACTTAAAGAACCCAAGAACATTTGCATAGCGATGTGCCCCAATTTTTTTTAGCACTGGTATTTTGCATATTTGGAATGCTTACCAATATATTAGATCACAACCTGAATTATAATCCAAATAAGCCATTGTTATGTAATAATAACATTAAGAATTATTGATTTTAGAATTTGTTGTTGTGCATGACAAAAATCAAAACTTGCTATTCTATGGGGAATACGTTAGCATGCAAGTCCAATAAACCTTCAAAATGTTCACAGTAGGCATTCTACAACCAATCAGTGCAATTGAGAAGAAATTTGTATCCTCGAAAATCTCCTCCTGCCCCTTTAAACTAAGTGTCCCTGAGTTCATCACATTCACCATTTATGAGAAATTTCATCCTCATGTTAATTTCAAGCGATACCAATAGCTCCTCAGGTAGCGCTCGACTGCATTGTATGCTCATTCATCGTATAGGCCGTGTTTTTCGAAGCCTGGAGATTCAGCTATCTCGTAATTTCCCTGGACCGAAATTAAAACCGCTTGGGTGTCCCGAGTTACCCATGAGCGATTTTAGGAAGCTGGGCCCGGCTGCGATGGTTATCTCGATGTATGTTTGCTGATAAGGTAAAGCGCTGATCCCATCTGCTGCATCCCTTGAAATGATGCTAAATGGTTTATGGTATGGTTGGGGGTTGGGCGCAGCAGTGATCAGGCGACCATTTGTTAAAGCGCTTAGAGGCCCATCGCAAAATGCGCTTTATAATTCTCTGCTATTATTATTATTATTTCCATGTGATCCCACAAAATCCAAATAAAACATAAAAATGCTGACTTTTACACTCATTTAGCCCACAAAGCACTACTACTTTTTTAGCATGATCTTGAAATGTCTTGTGGTTGTTAAATTTCTTGAACACATGAAGGGGAATAAAAAACAAGTGACAACAAATGAAGGGGAATAAAAAACAAGTGACAACAAATAAATCCCATTACCCAAGACAAGATAGGGTAGAGGTATAGACATGTGTTTTGTAAAGTACAGTATAGGTACATTGACAATGCATTAATGGGATGCGTTCATAAACCCTCTGGGGTCCCTGGTTCAAATCCCCGTGGGACCACTTGCTGGACTTTATTTTGGTACTCAGTATTGATTAAAATCAGAATATGGCTCTCTCCTTGGTTCATTTTGGTCCATGTAGACACAGGTAAATGAACCGTGAAAGCTGCTCTTGCTTTAAAGGTGACATTAAGCCCAAAAATCTCATGATGTACAGAAGAAATATTCATGCTGTACATGTTCATCATAGTCAGTTTTGATTTAAGAGTAGGATGAAAATCCAACTGTTCATTTTAATGCCCCCTCCCCCCAAAAAACATATCTGTTATAAAAATTCAGATCATTTGTGCACAGGGCTCATTTGTTTGTGCTTCAAGGGTATTTCTGATCTTAGAGTCCATGTGATACTGAAACAGAAGCATATGCAACATGACACTAAAATATACTTTTAACTATTTTAACTGTAATTTAATTGTTTGCTATATGTATTTCTAGAAGTGAAGAATGTGAAAGCAGTATGCTGAAGGGTGTAGATGATCCACTGGAACTACTCAAGACTATTATATCAACCATTAGCAAACATGAACAACAGGGGTAAGTAGCCAAATTTTTTATCCTTCCTTCTGCATACTCATGTCAGTTTTACCCCAGAATTTTGTCATTTATTTTTTGTGAGATGAGACTCTAAAAGCTGCAGAGTGTTCCACAAAGCTGAACAGTAGCTAACCACTACCCCTTTAAGATGTTCCAATAACTCATAATGAAATACTTGTTCTTCATTGCAGTGGTACTCTAGTGTCTTCCAGCAATGTCTTGGATGTACTTAGGCCTTTCTGTTGTGATACCAAGGTCAATGCCAAGCCAAGATTAGATGTGCTTCATGTTCTAGAGGAGGTCAGTACTTCAGAGCTGTAGAGGTCCATATTTTCAAAAGATGTTTTGCAATCATTTATCAAAAGTGGTGCTTTTAATTAACAATTCATGAAAAGAATAGCATAATACCAATTAAAATTTGTGGCCTAAAACCCTGCCTGTCTACTTAAAACCTTTGTTTATCATAAGTTGTCAGCAGCGATCTACAGACTGTTTTGCAATGTCTTTACATACATGTATAAATATGGCTTTATTGGAATTTGTTACAGACCTTCAAATTAGACAATGATGATGCTCAAATGCTACTCTTCTACAGGACAGAGGCCATTGTATCCAGTAACTGGCAAATTCAGGTATGGCTATTGACTTTTAAAAGATGGCTTAAAAAGACTGGCAATTTTTGTCCTGTGATTATGATTCTTCCATAGGACATCACTGATTCTGCTAGCAGCTTCAAATGGAGCCTCCTATAGACCCTACCTGTTTATTGTTGGGACCACTACACTGGTTCTGCCAAAGACCTTTACTTGTTCTGCCTTGGGACTACTACTGGTTCTGTTCTTGCCCAGAGATCAGTGCTGGTTCTGCTAAAAGACCCTGGCTGGTTGTGACCTGGGACCACACATATAAAATCATTAACACGAACTGATTTCCTTTACAAACCAAGTGTGACTGAAATATAGCATTTGCCCTTCGAGAAAGTGGAAATTCCCCAAAATAAACCTTTTATTAGAGCCCCCCTAAAAGAGAAAATGGACTCGCCCAGTGACACCCCCAGGTCACACCCCCTTCACCATACTCTTCCTCAATTCCTGTTTTGTGGGCTTTCGTACAAGACGGACGCATCGCAAGCTCTGTTGGCAGTCAAATTTATCTGAGATATTGAAACTGGGACGGATAGTCGTCTCAAACGGACTACTCCTACTACTATACCATAACATTACTGGAAATATTATTATTGTTATTATTGGTGCTCTCTATCTGGTCGGAATATGCGGAGATTTTCACGCCCGTCTAGAAGCTTTTATTATGTATCCTTTTTTGCCGCGGTTGCGGTCATGTGATTTGTATAGCGGGAAATAAGTAACAAGGCAGCCATTGCCGCCCGTGTCGCGTGCTTTGGATGCCTTGCTTCTTGTGAGCCTGTTTCTGTTTTCTTGTAAGTTGTTATAACACTAATTCAATAAAAACAGTTCGTTTGGGTGTGTCTATTATGTTTATTGTTATGCTCGTTGTATTTTAAATACAAATATGTGAAAACTGACTTTGGAAGATTCTTACCGCGTGTGACTCTGTTACCGTGACGATCTTTGTCTCCGCGTTGCGGCCCGGTCTTCCCGCGGCTCGCCTTGGTTTTTCTTTGTTCGTTTTCGTTCCGACACCGCGCCCATCGCTCGCTTCAAACCCTCACGGCCGCCCACCGCGAACCCTCTTTCTCCGTCGTTCATTACGGTTCTCCTTCAGGTGGCATAGACAGGTGACAAAGTCGTATAACATAATGACCCTAGCATGATGAACTTCTGACCGCACGACAAATCGATATCGAGAAGGCAAACAGGTTAGCTGCGTATTCCGAACTCCGCTCCGGGCACAGAGGTGCCTCCCAAGAAATGGCACCATGGGCAGCACAGTGGGCTCGACCGATATCTACCGATGAGAAGAAAGTGAAGAGAGCCACCAGTAAGGTGCTACCCGAACGGGTAAGATACCGAATAAGGATCAACAACGGCTCGAGAAAAAGTAATCAACTCGACAACCAATCGCGAGACGTCGAACATGGAAGAAAGACTCACAACGGTGGTTTACGCCCCAGAGGCTTTCCCACAAGGGAGCGAGAAGCTCCCACCCGACTTTAAGGTCTCAGTTCATAGACTTTGACCGACTAGAAAGAGGATAAAGACCCCAGTCGAAGTGGGCAGACCACCATGTCTAGGGCTCGCTCATAAAGACAGGAGCCATAGCACCCGAACGTTCCCCCAGGACCGCCGAGGGTTACTAGGGGAAAAAGCATAAGATCCAGTCGCAAGGCCCGGCGGGAAGACACGACCAAGTCAACTGCCAATAACAACTGAGAAAGCCGCCAGTGACGGCGATTCGGGAACCCCCCAGCAGGGAATACCCCAATCTCCGGATTCCCAGCTAGGCATCACAGTTGATACAGAAGGCAAAGAAAACCCTCAAGTGAAGAGAGATTGAACAACGGGAGCCTGAAAACCGTGGGAGCCCCCCGAAGACAGATCCCGACGAATGGGAGCACACCCTGTGCCCTGAAGCTCAGGAACCGCACTAGGCCCGGACGAGCCCCACCGTAGGCCCCGGACGAGCCCACCGGTAGGCCCCGGACGAGGACCAACGCTAAGCCCGTACGGCGAGCCCCAACGAGGGGCAACCGCCGAACCGACCAAAGCCCAAGTCCAATTCCCCCAGAGGGAGACATCCCCCCCCCCGCCGACCAGGCTAGCTAGCCGGGAGCCTAAGAAATGTGCAAGAACTGTCAAAGAAGCCCCTATCTCCCGAACAAGCGGGAGAGGGGGCCCACGGTCAAGACAACCGACCCCATAGTGGGGCAGTGTCAGGCAAAAGTCTAAAGACCTCAAGGGCTAACCCAAGGGGCGATAAGAACGGCCTGGGAGCAACAGGTAAGGTTCAGCAAACAGAGCCAACCACCAGCGCATGACAACCGAGCCCAGAAGGTGCGAGGGCATCCACCTGGTGGGAGCCAAGCCCCCTGAGGGAACCCGGGCACCAGCGTCAAGACTGATGACCAAGGCCGGACCGGCCAGATCAGGCAGGCCCTGAGGGCAACCAGCGGCAAGTAGAACCGAGGGCCCTCGCACCCCGCACGTGCTTAGTGTATCCTAACCCGGCCGGCTCCCTCCGGGGTCGTCACCTGTCACCTGTTCTCCGCGGCTCCCGGTCTTGCGGAGGTCTGCCTCGTTTTTTACACTCGGTCCCTAATTTACCTCAGAGTTAGGCCGGAATCGTCCCTCCCTCTCTGCTGTGACAAGCCTGAGGTGGGACCTTTCGCTTATCTTGAGGCATTGTTAGCTGTCTCCGATCATCCGTTTTCTGGATCTGGAGTTTTCGGTTCGGCTTACTATCTACCACAAGTCGGAGGTTGTTTTGGATTCGTCCTTTCGGTGTACGTTGGTTCGTTCCATTACTCCTGCAGGCGTCCGAGTCCTGACCCGAAGCTAGCCCCTCTGGGATCTGGTTTTATCGGCGACTTTTTTGGCGAAGCCCCCCTTGTGCGGCGTCGCTCTAATCCTCGCCTTTGTTTCTCTTTCAGTTTCCCCTTCCCGGTTGAATTAGCTCGGAGATTTCCTTCTCCTTGTAGTTTCTCCCGGGTCAGGGTCGGTCTTTCTCCCAGCCTTTTCTCAGGGCTGGGGCCTTTAGCCTTCCTTCAGTCTCTCAACCTTTTCTCCCCCGGGTCTCTCCCCGTTGGGTTCATCGTGGTGTTTCTTAGCGGACCCCCTATCTAGGGGGCCCGCTCCTTGGTTTTTATGGGTTAGGGCTCTTGGCCCCCGTCTTTACGCGGGGCCTCCTTGCACTCTCTGGTTTCCCGGCCCGATCCTCAGTTTGTTTGCAAGGCTGTGCAGCCTTGTTATCCTCCTTTGGTCCGCGGGTGGCTTCTGGCCCTTTGTCGCAGGCCTACGTCGCACTTCCGTCTCCTTCAGAGTTCTTAATTTCGCCTATTCCTTAGGCTTGGTTGTTCTCTGCTGATTCTCGCTCTGGCTTTCCTCCAAAAAACTTTGGCTAGGTCATTTAAACACATTAAAAGTCTAAGTTCCTGTTACTCACCCTTGGTGTACTCCCCTGTCTAGGTTAGTTATTGGCTCCTGACTTTTTGGCATCTAGATTCCATGTGTTGTTGTGCTCTGGCATTTTTTATTCACCCTTTGACTGAATCCTATCGCCTCTCTCTTAGATATCATGCTCCACCTCCGACTGAAGTGAGCCAGTCCTGGTGTTGATTGAAATTATTCATTCAACGTGAGGTTAATGCATAGATTTCAGTCAACATTGTGAAGGAAAATCAGTTTCAGTTTAATGATTTTATTCAAAACACATGTTTATAAATCATAATAACGGAAGCCTGATTTCCTTTCCATGTTGACTTCCCGCTTCCGGCCCGCCCCACACATGATAATGAGATGCTTGCTTCCGTGTGGGCTACGAGCCTAAACGGAATTGGGGAAGAGTTATGGTCGACAGGGTGTGACCGGGTCACGGGTCGAGTCCATTCGCTTTTAGGGGTGCTAAAATGTTATTTTGGATTCCACTTTCTCAGCATGGGAATGCATATGTTTCAGTACATTGGAAAGAAATCAGGCTTCAGTTATATGATTTATAAAACATAATGGGTTTTTTGAATAATTGTGTCCAGGGACCACTACTGTTGTGCACAGGACCACTAACTGGTTGTCCCCTGGAACCATATGGTTGTGCCAGGGACCACTACTGGCAGGCCCGTACGCATGGGATTCTGAGGTTCGGAGCACCCCCAATTCCATCAAAGGGCAAAAAGGTCCACTTTTTGTGATTTTTTGATAAAAAGTTTTTTTTTTTTTTAAGATTTTTGAAGTTTTTCATTTTTTGGTGATTAGATTTCAAAGTCCAAAAAAGGGCCGATTTTAGTGGGTTATGTCCACTTTTACCAAAAAAAGGTCCACTTTTTTTGAAGTTTCGCACCTCCCAAAATAAATCCTCGTACGGCCCTGACTCCTGGTGTGTCCCAGGTCCGCCTTAGCAAAATGTTGCACTGCCTAAAGTAGCAACTTTATTGTTCCCTTCTTAATTATTGCAGTTTTAGTTTGAATTTGAGGGCAGCCTACATCTAACATTTGAGATTGGAATCATTTCATAGTTAACTCTTAAGATAATATCTCATTATTTCGTATTTTAAAAAAAAACCCTTTTTATTGAATTGGACTCATAGTAAATATATTAGCCACAGGTACTGAACTAATACTAGTACAGACGAAGGGGCGCAAACCAGTTGTTTAACATGCTTCTCGATCATAGTCTATCTTGGTGGAGCAGTTGATAGCAGTTCCCCACCAATACCCTCAAGTTCGTTGTTACAACACTGGCCTGTGTTAGAGCTAATAAAAGGTATTATTTCAATGAATTTTAAGCATGTTAAATGCTTTTTTTTTTGTTTGATGTTCTCCATTAGTATTGCAAGCGAAGTAAAAAAAAAGGAAATTATTTGATACTGTTGAAGCAGGCACAAAAGATTTCATGTGGCAAAATGGTTACACGACCAGATTCTCTCTTTACCTATTTTTGTGGAATTTCTATTTTGTTTTACAGTACTCTACACCAAGAACAACCTAATGTGCAATTACTCCTAGCATTAGCAAAGCAACCATACATCAGGAGCCCACACAGTTCATAGTGGAGTCTAGTTTCAGCATCTCCAAGCAACAAACCCATTAGCCACCCAGGTAAAGATAATGGGGAAAAAGCCATTTGTTTAAAGGATCATTTGAATGGGTTTGTCTTAATTTTACCATATTGATCAGATGATTGCAATATCCCATCTTTGTCTCGACAGACTCAATCAAAACATGGAATGAAAATGTAATGGGTGTAAATGAAAGATTATTAAGCCTAACCCGGACCGGGTCGTTTGGCCGACCAACGGCCCAAGGCAACGTGGTGCAATCTATTTTTATTTTTAACGCCCAGATGCAACGAGAAACAATTTTTGCGTTTCTATTGCATCTCGGCCGTTTTTCCCGGCACAGGACTACGTAGCGGAATTCGTTAACGGCCCATATGCAACAAGAACATCGCATAATTTTCCCGGAAGACGGCCCAGATGCAACGAGGAACATCGCGTCATTTTCGCGGAAGACGGCCCAGATGCAACGCGGAACATCGCGCCATTTTACCGGAAAGAGCGTCCCATATGCAATGAGGAACATCGCGTGCGAATGGCAATCAGAACCGGATCCTAAATAAATAAATAAATCAATAAATAATGTATGCGTACTGCACACTGATCTGCATTGAAATCTGTAGCTTATAGTTCGCCAGTTAGTGCGTGGCCGCGCTATACGCTACGTCATAGTCTGCGTGGCGCTATTACCTACATCATGCCCGGTTTACGTCATGAATGCGTTTATACATAATTAAAAGTAGCTTATCGAAAATGGTGGCGCTATCACCATCGATATCGAAATGGTCTATGGGCATTTGTACACAGGTCCACCCGCTGATGAAAAGCAATTGCCCGTTCTGCGGGCAAACTGTCCGAAATGCAGTGAAAAGCATCCAATCATTTCCCAGATGCGTCCCAGGTGCAACAAGGAACATCGCGTCATTTTCCGTAAAGACGGCCCAGATGCAACGAGGAACATCGCATCATTTTCCGGTAAGACGGCCCAGATGCAAGAGGTGCAATGAGAGTCATTGGCGCGACAAAAAATAGTTCTTGACGGCCGAGATGCAACGATAAACAATTTCCGACCGGTCCCACGTTTTCGTTGCACCGCATTGCGTCTGGGCCGCGTTAGGGTTAAAGGAATCATTTTAAAAAGGAGTAACTTGCTTAAGACATAAAATGTAACAAGGTCCTAATGGGATAAAACGGTAGGGTCATAATGAATCCATTCTCAAGTTTGGGTAAGAAGGTTTGAAGAATATTTTTGTAGTTTTTAAAGGATGCTGAATCAGGATTTTGGGCATAACTCATGGAAATGTGGATAACATTGTAAAATAGGGGGGTAAATTTAGTACCAGGGTTAATTGAAACCAGGTCCATATACACCAGTGTATTTTTCTCCTAACAAAGATAAAACGGCTTTGACAACACCCAAACAATACATATCTCTATTTTAACCTTCCCATTCCTGTGTTAATTTACTTAGCATTGAATCACTTTATTTTTGAACTTGTCCATAATCACTTATTTTTCAACTTTGCCCGTATACCATTGTGTTTTTGTTTTCAGTGTTGTCAGACTATTATATCCAGAGCTCATTGATGCCAACCAAATGCTTTGTGCTTGATAGGCGTACTAATTACCCAACAGTCATCCCTATACAAGAGTATCATGACCCATGGCTGACATAAAACAGGTTTAGTACGGGAGATGAAATGTTGACATATCTATTGGAGATAGATAACTGAACATAAAATGGGAGCACTTGAAGATTTTTAAAGTATACATATCATGCTGAAATTGTCAACCAAAATGGGCAACAGTTTTGTCATAGTTTTTGTAGGATATTATTAACATGTGCTTGTGGTCTCGGTCGTCTTGTGGTTAAGTTTTTTGATTGGTTGTTGGGGGCGTGTTTCTTAACCTATCGAGAGCATGGCCCTTGCATACACTTGACCCGACGTAGGTGATATCGGTTGGGGTTAGGTGAGAGACTGTGACTTGTGTGTTTGGTGTGGGTGGTGTTTTTTATTTTTCTTATCGGTGTAGAAGCGAAAATGCACATTGCGGGGCTCTATTCACTACTTGCTAATATTGACGGTTTTAACCATTAAAATGGCAATTTTTTGTCATATCTGGGAAAGAAATGGATTTGGAAGCTGAAATTTCAGATGACACTGAGAAAAATATGGCTTTTTCATCTGATATCCAAATTGATGGCTACTTCCGGTAAATTCGGGTCCCAAAGGCGATCAGTACAAGCAAGCCTTTAAAGATTTGTTTCAAAATATATCAAATTTGTTCAAAATATTTGTTTCAAGGGGCACTCGCATTCTGAGCAGGGTGGCCCTCTCCCCCTGCCCCCCCACACGCACATTAGTTTATTCCAGTTTCTGCTAAAAGTTGTTCAAATATTAATAATCATCTAGATAGATGTTATTTTACTAGGTAGAAATATTGTTTATACCCTGGGTATTCCATTAATATTATCATTAACCAACTCAAAAATCAATCTGTCAAAAGCAATGTGTTTGAATTCATGATGCAAATTTTGTTATGGTCTTGGTAGATGTAAGAAAAATAATATAGCTAATATAGATATTGGCCAACTGCTAAATCAAACACTGTAGCTGATTTCCTTTACACCAATGTTGACTGAAACATATGCATTTTCCTTTCTGAGAAGTGAAATGCCCCAAATACAAATAACACCCCTAAAAAGAAATGGACCGTCCCCTCCCAGTGACCCCAGGTCACACCTGTCGACCATTGGCTCCTCCTCCTCAGTTCCGTTTTGGGGGGCCAGCTAGCTATACGGACGGGGTCCCATCGCGCTACATCTACTGTCAAACTTGAGATTATAATTGATATAAGACCTGTGTGCCTTCTCTTGCGGAATACTCCAAATACTCACTAATCACCCTACCTTGGTATAATAAGGATTATTATACTAAGGAATAAGCCACTCTTTGGACGGCAAATTCACGTGGATTATACCTCCGACGGATGAGCTTCATTTTGTTGTATCCTTTTTAATCCATCAATTCATTGATTGATGGCATTCTCTGCCAGCGAGAGCGGCGTGTTTTAATATGTCGGCTCTTAAAAAATTTTGCGAATCTAGTCGGCCGTTTTATTCCGTTTTCCCCCAAAA
Organism: Ophioderma brevispina; assembly: GCA_023653785.1. Taxonomy (NCBI): domain Eukaryota; kingdom Metazoa; phylum Echinodermata; class Ophiuroidea; order Amphilepidida; family Ophiodermatidae; genus Ophioderma; species Ophioderma brevispina. Next base: position 63,881 of record JAMKCH010007839.1, on the reverse strand, counting down.
TTTCCGGCAAAATTGTATTCTGGAAGTAAGTGGGTCGTTTCGCGTAGGTTTTTATTTTTGAATTTAGTGAACGGGCGGCAGTTTGGGTGAGCTTTTCTATCTTTTTTGTCAAGTTTGGACATCATCTGATGCCATGCTTGTCCTTCCTTCTTATCTGAAGCTATTGTTTTAATGTGTGCACCTATTAACCGGTTTTAGTGGGGTTGTTCGGGCGAAAATGAAATGTTGATCGTGTTACCAACTTACATATCTACCAAGGGCTTACAGGGACTGAGGTCAAAACACAAGTGCGAGTTCATTTGAACTGAGTTAAGATTTAGTGTAAACAAATTTCCTGGATTGACAAGGTCGCCCGACTATTATAGAGATAACACACAAGAATTTGTTTTACTGACGATCCGACTTCAGTTATGTTAATAACTCGGGGTATTTTGGCAACCAGTCTCAAGAATTTTCAGCAAAATTATAATTTGCCTACTTTTAGTAAAGCAAAACTTCAAAATATTAAGTCCGTAACCTAGCAAATTTTGTATCGTGGTATCGTCCTTTGCATGAAGGCAAGCCTTGTTTCCCATTATGGCATTTATCCTGATTATGCATAGTGTTTATGGTATGGATGGGTGAAAAGTTGGGTTGTTGGTTGTTGGTTTCGACGCAAAGTTGAAATTTTTTAGTTTTGAAATGAATTTGGTTATATTTTGGAGGTCCCTTTGGATAAACATTTTTGTTACGCTGAGAAACTTATCGGTTGTCAAGATTTTTTTTTTTTTTGGTTTTGGGTTTTTTTTTTTTTTTTGTGTTTTTTTTTGTGTTTTTTTGTTTTTTTTTTTTGTTTTTTTTTTTTTTTTTTTTTTTTTTTTTTTTTTTTTTTTTTTTTGTTTTTGGGAATTGTTTAAGTTCTTGTTGGCTGTTTTTCGATACAATGGACCCATTGCTGGCGAAATGTTATACCATATGCCCAGCGGGCTGTTCCTCTAAACGATGTCACACGACGTTGACCGTTTAAGGCACCTTGAACTGTTTGAAAACCAGTTCTGGAATTTTGATAAGTGGTCCTTGAAAGTTGAAGGCACTTAATATATAGGTTTTCTAGATAAAATATTCGATCCTATAAATATGATAAACAAAAGTGAACCTGTTGAAAACCAGTTTCTGGAATTATAAGTGGTCTTGAAATTGGAAGGCACTTTAAGATATTATTTTTTTTCTAGATTAATATTCGATCCTAATAAATATGAATAAACAAAGAGGGCATTCACTTTCGACAGCGGTGGTGGCATGCCTTCGGATTTTTTAATAACCCTAACACTGGGATACTATATTCCATATTGCTAGTTGGGACGACAAACACTCTGTTTTGCCTTCTTTTGGACGGGTGTTTTAGATATTTGTGTCGACGGTGTCTTCACTACATGATTGGCCTTAACATTCGACTTTTACATTTTAATACCCCGCTTCGTTGAAAAGCGGAAAGTTGAAATCAGTGGCGTAACCATTTCACACATACTAACTGAGTGGAAATCTTTGGAACACATCTGCCGAATTAATTACATTTTGACTAGAATATCCTAAAATTGTTCAACAAGATTCTGCGAAATTTGTCAATAATAATCCTCTCATTTTTTGTATAGAGATAATTCCCTCAAAGTGGCCTAAACATACGAAAATTAATATAGAAATTTTAAAAAAAAAAACCCGGAAAACCCGACAATTTGCTCTGCTACCAGTATTTTATGACCCCTCTGATATCCCTTATTACGTGTGCCACCAAGCGTCAATGTATTGCGGTAAAGAGATGCATAATACGATTGTTATCTAGCCTGCCTGGCATTCAGAATTCATTGTTCAGGCTGCCGTGGGTACCTGGAGTGTGAATGTAAACTGTTTAGTGTACTTTGCCGATTACCTTCACTCACGTAGTCAAAAGAACACTGACCCAAGTCTCATATTGAGTAATATAGAGTGGCCTCTAATGACCCGATATGGCCGTTAACCCCATTTTGTCAATCTACCTAATAAAACACTTCTGAAACTAAAATGCTGACAACCTAAAGACACTGGTCCAGACTCTTACTGATATGAGCAGAATGACCTATGTGAATACCCATGTGCCTTTTTGGAACCATCCAATGGCCCCTATGTGAACCTTTGACCCCTTTGGGCAAAATCTTATTACTAAAAGAAAATCAATTTTTGTGGGCTTGTGGGTTTTGTCCGGCAATGTGTTTCACCGTCCTTTACATAGGATATGAATTTGTGTGGTGGTAGAGCTCCGACTACGAGGTTGTGGTCCGATTTGGAGGGTCCATTTTGGGGTCAAAGGTCCATCCAGGGGTCAAAGGTCATCCAGGGGTCGTTGTCGGGTTACTTGTGCTGTGCTTTGACCGTATGGATATGAGTTTTGGTTGGTGGTAGAGTTTCGCCGTACGAGTTTTATGGTCACTTTTCGAGGGGTCATTTTGGGGTGGGGGGGGGGGGTCAAAGTTCATTCAGGGTCATGGAAAATGATTGTGGTGTTTAGATAAAATAAAATGTATAACAAGTAAGAAAAATAAGTAACACATTAGTAGGCAAAAAGATAATAGTCTTTTGGTTCGTGACATAGTTTTTTTCTCCCGACTTTCGGATGGAACCCGCCAGCAATATTTTTATATTTAACCCTTTTACTGTCTATAGGCTATGCTGTGTCTTAAATTGTTAACAATTCACTCCAGTGGTGCAAGGGATAGGCCTACAATGATAATGAACCTGTTGTGATTTGCTGTTTGCCTTGTGAAGATGGCTCCATCATGCTAGTAAAAAGTGCAAAAGTTTAGGTTATAATTATTTTAGTGCCGGGTTGTGGACTTTGTTCCCACTGACAGTCCCTAAACGGGTCTGTCAGACGGCGCGCCCTGTCAATTTTTTTCGGGAAGCTTTATTTTAAGAGCTCTATCTCATGGTGCAGTTCATAGGTTTGTAGATGGCTCCGTTTTCAAGTTAGGAGCCTTTAAAGTTGACTTTTACTCGCTTTTGCATTTCAATATTTTTTTTTAAATCTCATAGGTACTTAGTTTCCTACTGACAGTTCCTTAATGGGCTGTCATACGGCAGAGCCCTGTCAATTGTTTCGGGACAGCTTTATTTAAAAGAGCTCTATCTACCTGATGCGTTCATAACTAAGTAGGTGGCTTCGTTTTCAAGTTACGAACCTTTTAAAGTTGACTTTTTACTCAACATTTTTCTTGTCATTCTTTTTAAAAAAATCCAATGCTAAGTTTCCCATTGACAGTTCCTTAAATGTGGAAGCTTTCATTGATCTTTAAAACAATATCCATTGGCTGTATCCCCCTTGAGGAGGTATTACACTGAAATGGCTCGCTATTTTTTTTAAATCTCCCTGAATTCTAATCAAATTTCCGATTCCAAGATCAAATCTCCTGATTCCAAACTCTCACTTTATTGTATGTTGGGCAGCTCTGCACCAGGTCATCCAGGGTCGTTTTTGGGTAACTTACTGTGCTTTGACCTATGGATATGGTTGTGGTATGGGTGGTATAAGAGTTTCGCCGTAACAAGTTTTGTGGCAATGTTTCGGGGTCCATTTTGGGTCAAAGGTCATCCAGGGGTTTCGTTATCGGGTAACTTGGCGTGCTTTTACTTATGGATTGATTTTTGATATGGTGTTAGAGTCTTTTGCCGTACCACTTTTGGGGTCACATTTTCCGAGGGTCTTTTTGGAGTCGGAAGTCATGGTAGGTCATCATTGGGTATCTTGGCTGTGTTTTCATAACCCATGCTTTGACTTATGGATATGAGCACCAAGGGTGCTAATTAGGTCGATTACAGTACCTTGGTTTCTGTTCTGAACACATTCCAGTATACTCATCTAACGGGTATACTCAGCTAGCGCAGACCCAAGCGCAGCAACGGGCTCCAACTAGTATATCCCATTTCTGCAAATAAAATTACATGGACCACCAACATGCTCAAAGGAATTTGTAGGACTCATATAGTTAGTACAGTTTTACCTCTAATGACCTAAAGGGACCTTTGCCCCACGTTCAAACCTTGCACATCCTATATTTATACCGGTGGTCTGTCTGTCCTGTGTCTGTCTGACTGCATATGTTCTCTGAGACGAGGATTGCACCTTCCTTCAACTTGGTGTGTGGGTGCCCCGGGACCTTACGAAAACCGATCGTATTGGTTTAGTGGAATCAAGTCCATCAGGGGTCCCTAAAGTCCAAAGGAGCTCCAATGGGGTAGACTGTGGTTATATTCATGCGAGCTTGGTGGGTGGGGTCGAGTGTTGATGATGAAAATTTTTAAAGGTCATGGCAAGGTCATCAGGGGTCATTCAAGGTCAAGACCGCAAAACCCGAGGGTCGTTCAAGCCAGGTGATCGCAAACACGGTGATAGCCAAATCCGAGGATCGCCTAGTAAAATACTATTAAAGAAACCACCGGTCCAGACTTATGGTATGTACATAATGACCTCTTATGGCCCTATGCCCTTTTGACCGCCATGACCCTACTTGTCCTTTGAACCCAAAATAATCTAACATTTCTCCAAGTTAAGTTGTAATACCACCAAACTTGCTCAAGATAACCACTGGCCAAACCCATGGGCTATATGTCAATTGGACCTGTAATGACCCTACATGACCTTTGACCCCACAACTACACATTCCCTACCATCCCAATTAATGGATTACTGCATCATTGATGCACTCGTTTACCGCCATGCGGTCCATGTGATTATTTTTGTGTGGAAAGGTAAACAAAGCCCCATTGCCGCACGTGTTTGCGTTCTTTTGGGATCCTTGCTTTGGTTGTGAAGCCTGTTTCTGTTTCCTTTGTTTTCTATTCGTTGCTACTATCAATAACATGTTCTATATGGGTGAGTGTGTCATTTTTATTTTATATTGCTTGTTGTTGTATTTAATAAAATATGTTGAAACTGACTTTTCAAAATTTCTTTAACCGTGGTGACTCAGTTACCGAATGTTTCCTTGTCCCTTCGTTTACGTGTCCGGGTGAGTCCCTCCACGGCAGCGTTAATTTTTCTTATCGGTTTCTGGACAGCGGTAATCCATCTGGCTTCGCGTCACCCGTTATGTCGTCGCATAAATGCGCATGGTGTCCCACCTTCATCCATTCTTTCGATCCCCATCCTCTTTGCTTTTATCCATCGGCAATGCTCCTGCACCGACCTGTGCATGTCTTTCTGCATTGGATTGTCTCTGCTCAATGGGCAACCATTGAGCGCGGGTTCTCTTCCGTTTCGCTTAGGGAAAGGGGGGGTGGGACTCGGGCTCCGGTCCGAGGGATTTTCCGGGGATCTCCGGCTGCTCTAGGAGCTCCTGAAGGTGGGTAGCTTCGGCTGCTTCGCAGCGTGTTTCACGGGCGACTCCCACGTGAGTTCACCCATCCAAGCACGCAGAATACCCCGCGCTGGCTCGCCTGGTTTAAAGACTCTCGGGGCTTTACCGGTGCAGGCTCGCGCGGTTCACCCTGCCATTACCCAATGGGTTGCGGCGTCCGGTGAACATTCGCGGTGGTGGTGAAGTGGTGAGGGACGCCCCGGTGACCGGGGGGTCGATCCCCTCGCCGCCAGTGGCGATTCTAACATAGTTTTGTCCCGTGTCCTTCGGGCCGCCCGCCGCCCTACGATAGCGTTACCACAGGTACTGCTGCGTATACCCGAGGTTATCACTACGGTGTTCCCTTCACGGCTACGCATGTGCATCCCGCTCACCACGTCTCGCATGACTAGCCTTGTTCGTCTGCGATGCCTCCCCAGCTGGTGCCGCATACCGTTCGGCCCCCACCGGGCCTGGTGTGCTGTTTGGCGCTCCGCCAGGGTGGCCCCCGTTGACGCCCCAGCTTGACCCCGTCCAGCACTTTGGCCTCTCATGCGGGTTACACCTTCCGTGGGGACAGGTGCGGGGTATCCCGTACCAGTTTCTATGGTAGGTCCGCCTGCGGCGGGCACCCTGTGGGTGCCGCAGTCGGCTGGCGCTCCTGCGGGGAAGCCTTCGTGGCTTGCTCCCGCGGGGGCTTCGTACCCGCCGCAGCAGCAGGCCATTCTCAGGTTACGCTGCGCCCCCGTACGTGCCTACCCACCCCATTCGGGCTGGACTGCTGGGGTGGATCAGTCTGGTATGGTTTTTCAACCGGGCTCCCGCTCGCGGGACCCCCGGGCTAATGGTCAACACCACGCCTCCGCCGTCGGCTGGGCCCAGCCGTTGGTACCAGTTGCTGTCGGGGTGGCGACTACGCCGCTTTCGATCGATGTTATCGCCCCGCTGCTGCAGCCTAAATTGCCTCCCTCATGGGGGGTGGCAGTCCTGTGGTGGTACAGCCTGGTACCAGGCCTGGGCAGGGCGGTCTACCCATCCACTACCCACCGGCTAGCGTACCTGGGACTTGGGGGAGTATTCCCCACGCTCTCGGCCAGCACCCCGTCGGGGTCAGGCTGATCCCGCCTGGCCCGGGGGGCCGGGCTTACGGCCCAGGCTGGTCAGTTATGCCAGTGGGCTCAGTCCCCCGCGGGAGGTCCGTGGTGTTGCCACCCAGGTGGCTCCACCTGACCCCTCCCTCTCGTCCTGCTCGTTCGACTGTGCCTTCCTCTCAGGACCTTACCGGCCGCAGACTTCCGAGGTTTCGAAGACAGCGCCCTGTGAGGGAGACTCCGGCTCGGAGGCATCTCACCCTTCGGTGATAGAGCTCCCGAAGGTGGGGCACTTTCGGCTGCTTCGCAGCGTTCACGGGCGGACTCCCACGGGAGTTCACCCATCAAGCACGCAGATACCGGCCGCTGCCTCGCCTGGTTTAGCTTCTCGGGGCTTACCGGTGCAGGTTGGCGCGGTTCACCCTGCTAATACCCAAGGGGTTGCGGCGTCGGTGAACATTCCGGTGGTGGTGAGTGGTGATGGTGACGCCCGCGGTGACCGGGTCTATCCATCGCCGCCAGTGGCGATGCCTAACATATTTGTTTTCCCGGGTCTTCGGGCCGCCCCGACCGCCACGACGATGCTGTTACACAGGTACTTCTGCGGTAGACCCGAGGTTTACAGCTACGGTGTCCCTTCATCTTGCTACAGCAGTTGTCATCCACGCTCACCAGGCCTCGCATGACTAGCCTTGCTCGTCTGCGATGCCTCCCCAGCTGGTGCCGCATACCCTGCCGGGCCCCACCGTTCCTGGTGTGCCTTTTGTGGCGCTCCGCCAGGGTGGCCCCCGTTGACGCCCCAGCTGGACCCCTCAGCTTGGCCTCAGCGGGTACAACCTTTCCGTGGTGACGGTGCGGGGTACCGTACCATCTCTATGGTAGTCCGCCTGCGGCGGGGCACCCTGTAGGTGCCCCCACCCTGGCGCTCCCTGCGGGGATCCTTCGTGGCTGGCTCCCGCGGGGGCCTCGTACCCGCCGCAGCAGCATTCACAGGTTACGCTGCGCCCCTTACGTTGCCTACCCACCCCAGTCGGGCTGGACTGCTGGGGTGGATCATTCCTGGTATTGTTTTTCAACCGGGGCTCCCGCTTGCGGGTGCCCCACCGGGCTATGGCAACCACCACGCCTCCGCCGTCGGCTGCCCATCCGTTGTTACCTTGTGCTGTCGGGGTGGCGACTACGCCGCTTTCGAGGCGATGTTATCGCCCCGCTACTGCAGCATATTGCCTCCCTCATGGGGGTGGCAATCCTGCGGTGGTACAGCCTGGTACCAGGCCTGGGCAGGTCGGTGTACCCGTCCACTACCCACCGGCTAGCGTCCCTGGGACTTGGGGAGTATTCCCCACGCCTTCTCGCAGTACCCCCGTCTGGGTCATGGCTGGATCAGCCAGCTTACAGGCCCATGCTGGTCAGTCAGTGGCCATTGGGCTCAAGATCACCCGCGGGGGTTTGGTGTGCCCACCCGGGCTCCACCTACCCCTATCCCTCTTCCTGCTCGTTCGACTGTATGGTCCGCCGGCCTCTCAGGACTCTTACCGGCCGAGTACTTCCGACGAGTTCGAAGACGCGCCAGTGATGGAGACTTCGGCTCGGAGGCATCTAACCCTTCTGTTTCACCTAGACCTCCTGACCCGTCGCGGCAATCGTTGCTCCGGAGCAGGAGGAGGTGGACTCTCTCCCCGCATGTACTCCTGCCGTGCTCCGCATGGCTGCCGACAAGCTCGGCTTGCCTTGCGCGCTGGAGCGGTTGCGGAGTTGGACAGCTGAATCCGGCTTCTCGTTACTTCCACCCACACGTGTGCAAGCGTTGACCCTTCCATCAGACATTAGTCTACTGTGGAAGCGGTCCGGTGAAGTGCCGCAGAAAACCGGGGGATTTTTCGGTGAAGTCCTTCACCAAGTCCCTGCGGACTTCAGAGAATGATTTTAACTCCTTTTGCGGACTCCGCCATGGACCCCGACTTGCGGCCAAGATACCATCGGGAAAGGCGGCCCCAGCTGGCTACTCCCCTTCTGGGATGATCAGTTTGCGCAGCTGGACCTGGCGAGGTGCTACCGTAGCCGCTCGGGTCTTCGCATGGTACTCGCCCACCCCTCAGGTCGGCTCGGTTGGCGATGATGGAGGCTGCTTCTCCGGATACTCTCTGATGCCGTGTACGGTCCTGGCTTCTCTGTACTAGGCAGACATAGGTTTCACTGGCTTTGGCACGTCGCCTATTTGGTCCTCCGCGGCAGACCCTGCGACTCGCTTCTGTTCCGTCGTGAGCTCCGAACTCGCTTCGGAGGTCTCGAAGACCAATCCGGGACCCGGGAGTTTCTCTTGGGGGACATTGCAGGGACTCCCTGCTTGCCTCAGTCGGAATGGGTTGAGTCCGAGAGGGGGGCTCTCAAGGAGCCCAGGCTACATCTCCTCCGGCGATATCTTCGTGCCAAGAAAAGCAGTCTAGCGTTCCTCGCTCTTCCTCTTCTGCCGTGCCCCAACAGGCGAGCCAGAACACCTCAGCCACCCAAGACGCCGCTGCACCCTGCCGCTTCTTCTCAGAAGCCCGTGGCCAGGCCCGAAGACTCTTCCCCCTCCCAAAAGCAAGGCCGCTGGGAAGGGGGGGGAAAGGGTTAGTTTAGGGCACGGCGGCCGCGTTATTTCTCCTTCGGGAGGGAGTCCCTCCACCTGCCGGTGGGCCGGCCGCTTATCTCTCTTTTTGCGCGGGAATGGCCAGCCATCTCCCCCGCACCTTGGGTACTGAGCCGTGGTTGACACGGTGTACCGGATCGAATTTTACGGCGGTACCCCCTCCGACTTCCCACCCGAGACTACCCCGCTTCCGGCCCGCCGAATGACACCAAGTTCTTCTCGCGAGGTCTCGGCACTACTGGCGAAGGGCGCTGTCTCCCCGGTCTCCCCCTCCTTCACACAGGGGTTCTGGTCGACCTTCTTCTTGACTGCAAAAGACGGAGACTGGCGTCCCATCCAGAACCGAGCCGCTGACAAAGTTCCCAAGCCCAAAGGTTCAGGATGGAAACCCACGCGTCGGTCCTGCGCTGTCCCGTGAAGGGGAGCTGCGTATTCCTCTGACCTGAAAGACGCCTACCTGCATGTCCCATTTCACAAATCCGACCGTCGCTGGCTCGGTTGCAAATCCAGGCCATTCGTATGATGACGTGTCTCCGGCTTCGGCTTTCCACCTCTCCCAGGGTTTCCATTTGTGACCCGGGAAGTGGGCGCCTTCCTCAGGTGTCAGGGGGGCAACCTCTGCATGTATCTGGATTACTGGTAATCTACGCCCTCGCTACGGGCGTGATTGTCCGTCGAACAATCCAGTTGTGCAGAGGCTGGGCTTTATCGTCAATTTCGATAGTCCAGCTTGAACGCCCCTCTCCAGGACCTTAGGATCTGGGGTGCACGGCTGCAATTGCTTCCCGGCATTGCAGAACCGTCGGCCGAGCGGGTGAATGCCGTGGTTCAAACTGCGACATCCTTGGCGCTGCTTACGCAGGACCCCGCTCGAGACTGGCTACGCCTGCTGGCCAGTCTCGTTGATCTTGTCCGTACTGTCTCCTTCAAATGAGGAATGCTTCAACTGCAAACCGCTTGCGGCTTTACAGGCCGATCCGGCACCCGACTCCCGTCTGATTCCCCATCAACGCCGGGATCCGGGACACGAAAAAAAAAAAAAAACAAACATGTGTGGGTCATCTCGCCCCAACCTGACTCGTTGGAATTTCTTTTCCGGCGCGTCCAGTCGAAACATTAATCACGACAGACGCATCGAAGTTGGGTTGGGGGGGATTTTACCGGAGTTATCTGAGTTGTCTCGGGGACGTGTTCCCAGACCGAAAGCACGTGCCCCATGTCAATCGTCTCGAATTGTGGGCAGTTCGAGAAGACTCTCGCTCATTTTGATACATGGTGACCAACACCAAGTTCGTGGTCTCAGACGGACTAATTCCACATTGGTGGCCTATATCAAACAATGCAGGCGGGACTCGGTCCCCGGACCCTGGTGTCTCGCTGCTAGGTGCGGTTGGTGTCATAACGTGGTGTCGGGACAAGTGCCATCACTTTGTCCGCGGTCCACATTCCGGGCACCGTCAACGTCCTCGGCCGATGAGTGTCTTGCCGGCAGGACGACGGCCCTCCGGATGGAACTGGACCGGCAATATCTCGGTGCCGATTTCGAGAGATTCGAAATCCCGATATCGATTGTTTGCTTCTCAGCTGAGTCAGCGCAGGGCTGGCTCTGTACTGCTCCCGGACTCACAACCCGGGAGCATTCGCTGTCGCGCTCTGTCGAAGAGCTGGTCGGGTACACGGCTGATGAGTTCGGCGTCTGTGCGCGATTCCGTCGTTGGCTCCAGCCGGGGCTGGGTGTGGTTGTGTGGCGAAAATCGGGCGAGAGGAATGTCGGGTCATCCTCATTGCTCCCTCTGGCCGAATTACCTTTAGTTTCGGCCATGGGTAGATCGTCTTGTGGCGCCGCCACGACGACTACCATTCCGTCCGGAAGAAACACCCCCCCCCACCACCCCCCCCACCCCCCCCCCCCTAAATATCACTTCCGATGGGGAGCGCCAGTTCTATCAATGTAAAAGACTATCGTTGACTGCGTGTCCATGATCAGGCAACAATGCCGAGATAGCGGCTTTTCGCATAGGGCTGCCTCGCTCATATCCTCCGGAAGAAGGAAATCCACAATGGACGCTTACAGTAAGCGTCTGGGACCCTACTTCCGCTGGAGTGTGAGCGACGAGAAGTCTCTCCGACTCGAGCTACTGTAGCCTAAAATCGCGGACTTCCTCACCGAACGCTTCAAGCGTCCTTGAGACTCGTACCGTCAGTAATTATAAGGCCGCCATCCTTGCTATCCCCAGAGGGTTTGGCTGACGGGTCTACCATCAACGATGATGGTTCAATCCATCTCCTGCTGGGGGGATGTACAACCCTCGACCCCCGACCAGGAAGGTGTACTCCTTGTGACTTAATACCGTCTTGGAACGTACTTAACTAGCCTCCGTTTGACCAATGATGTGAGGCTCGCTTAAGTCATTCCCTCTCAAACAGCCTTCCTGGTCGCGCTTGCTTCCGATACGTGCTCCGAGAATTAAAAACATCTCCTTCTCAGCATCGTAATTCTCCCGGGACAGGGTTAGGTTGTTTTCCAGGCCAGACCCTTTCTGGCCAAAAACGAGACATCTTCCTTTAAACACTCGACCATCATCCTACCCGATGGGCAGCAGTTCCGTCGGATGGGAGGATCTCCTTTGGTTGTCCGGTTCGGGCCTTGGAGTACTATAAAAGCCCAAACCGCTTCTCTCCTAGGCACGAACGACGGGGTTGTTCTCACTCATGCTGCCTCCATTTATCCCTCGTCAAGACGACGCAGCCGATGGATTTCCCTCTGTTATCACTGATTCCGGTGCGGTGGCGGGTCCCCACGGGCCCGGGCTCATTCTGTTCGTATATCACTTCCTCTTTGGCTACCCCCGCGGAATCTCCATTGCAAATTTGGCCAATCAGTGTCGTGGACTGCTCCCACAACTGTTTTCGTTCTGTGTTACTACAGACATTTAGAACGCCACAAGAAAGTGTTTGCGGATGGCTCTCTTGCAGAAACAACACTAATTCTAGGGTCTACCAAAATGTTCCAGTAATAAAAAAAGTTATTAATCCTCAGTTGTCCGGACCATGACACTGCGCCCCGGATCATCCGCCTGTTGGTGAGCACTATGTGTGTCAACTTTTAGATGTGCATCTTTGATGTCCAGCATAGTGTGTTGTTGGTGTGGGTGGTCTATGTTTGGTTGGCTCCGTCCCTCCTTTGCTGCATCCCTTGAGCGCTCTCGAAATCTGGGAGTTATGTTCCACCTCCGACTATTCAGGTTTGCTAGTCTTGGTGTTTGATTGAAATATCATTAACGATGTTAATGCATTGTTTCAGTCACATTGGTGTAAGGAAATCAGCTAGTGTAAATGTTTAGAGGTCAAAACCCCTTAGGTTTTATAAAGCATTTAACTGAGGCCTGATTTTCTTCCTGTTGAACTTCCCACTCCGTCCCTACCCCACTACATAATAGTTTGTGCGTCCGTGTGGGCTTGGGCCAAAACGGAGCTCAGGGAGGAGTAAAAAACAATGGCCTACAGGGTGCTGACCTGGGGTCACTGGAGGGACAGTCCATTTCCTTTTTTAGGGGTGTTTATTTGTATTTTGGGGCATTTCACTTCTCAAAAGGAAAATGCATATGTTTCAGTCAACATTGGAAGGGAGGAGAAATGGAAAGGAAATCAGGCCTCAGTTAATGATTTATAAACATATGTGTTGTTTGACTACTTTCTTTTAAAAATCATTTTTATATTTGTACAAAACTTCAGAAAATTTCATTACAAGGGTAATACATTACAATGACTTATTTGTTTCCAGTTCAACTCACCTGCTTTGATGAACAACTGCTCCAACTCCTTCTAGATTGTAACCTTACCGTAGACACCGTATCAACGCCTTTCTATGGACCGCTAGTATAACACCTGCTGATGCTGATGGTGTTACCAGGGTCAAAGGTCAGGTCCAATTGCATACCAGCTTACAGATAGCAGGGTTTGATGCAGAGGCTGGCTCTTTACTTCTGAGATCAAGAGGAACAAACCCCTTGCTGAATACATTGGATTCAGCCTTGTCACACTTTCTCATTGGTTTAAGAAATGACGTTCTGCATATGTTTATTTCTTTCAAGAATATTTATCATATATGTCTATCATGCAACACATTATAACATAATAACTAGTAACTTGGCACAATATGCATTCAGAAAGAATTACAAATTAATAGTCCCGTGTCATATCTATCCAGTGAAATGACCATTCACTAAAATGAGAAGTATTTTATTTGGTAAAGCTCATAAATAAATATATATATAATAAAACAAGGTCAAAATCCCTGAAATCCAAAGAGAAAAGACTTACATGACAATGGGCACATTTTACAGTATTTCACAAAAATGCACCATGACCTTTTTTATCTATAATATATGTTCCTTACTGATTTGTGATTTTTTTGCTTTGAATAGAAATTGTTCATATTGTAAAATGATATATAATAAAAGCATATTTTTAAATTTGTTTATTACGTGCTAATGCAATTCATTTTAATTTTCTTGGACGTTTAACGTTTGTTCCTACTGAATGAGTTTGTGTCAATGAAGTGAGTGTGGCACTTCAACTGCGTCAAATCACTGTGCATACTTTCTAAAAACTCAAATCTGGTTTATTTGGAGGTGAAAACAAACTTTTGATTAACAGGCTTTTGATGTCCTTCAAGTCTACTTTGATTGTTTTTCTGATTAATAACGACATCTGTTACGAAGGTTTTGTTTAAAGCGATCACTATGAGCTATAGTTGTCTCAACTCCCATGGCCCAGTTCAGTAACTTTCCATTCTCAGTGGATTTAGAAAATACACCTGGTTTTTGGGTAGATAATCTGATGCCCATTGCACACAAGGTCCAGTTTCATGTCATTGTATGTACAAGTTACAACCCACTGAACTGTCCTTGGTGGATGTGCATATGTAACTCATAGTGGGATTAGGGACTGGTCTCTTCAGGTTGGCCTTGAAGATAACAACACACCTACTGATTGTGCATTTCCTCTTTTTGCATAGTCTGAAAAGCCCGGGCTCTAAATATTGATCACAAGATGTGGTCTGGCAGGTGCTTAATTGCTTCTACAGAGTGACGTCACATGTCACATCATCTACAGTGAAACAGATAGTTTTTTTAGAGGCCACACATGGGCATAATTTAGAGAATAAAGGTTACGGTTGGAACGGGTACTCCTTTACGACAATTGCAACCAGGGGTACCATTTTTTAAGTGTACGAAAGGGCCGTAGTAGTGCCACCACCATTGAGAAAAACCGAACAACCTGTTGAACGCCACAAACATCGCAACATTGGCAGACGCTCGCAAATTACCAAGACGTTGTATAGCGCGACGTGTGCTTCACCTCCAATAATGTCAATATGCAGCGTGTACTACCGGGTTCAATTACAAATTGAACCCTGGCATCAGCAATGATTGCTTACATTTTTGCAGTTTTTAAGAATACCTATACCATTTGCTTTGCTCTTTACCATGAGCTTTCATTTTGCTATCAATTCAGTAAAAATTTTGTTGCCATTCATCGTGGGCTATAGAATCATCAAAAATGTTACCTATAATATATGTCAACTCATCAAGATGATGGGTTATAGCCCACTCAACCTCTGTAAACATTTGAGATATGCGTCTTCCCACTAAATGAAAATGAGCTCATGTGAATATTTTGTCCACAGGAATATTTTGCCGCATTCTAGATTCGGTTACAATCAGCGTCAATCTTGCTGGAATGTTTTACCTTGAATGGGCACTATAAGTGGTCTATGTTTGTCAAATCTGCAATTCATAAAGGTAATAGTGGGTTTATCAGAATATTTTTGGTTTGATCATTATGAATTCACTATAATTAATTCAGTGGCCAATCAACTTCAAAATTGCCACAGTGTTAGCCATTATAGCTCTACCACTGTACCATTCCCTGTAGAAGTGTTACCTACCTTATAAATGGATTGCCTAACTGGATGGTCTGTAATAAATTCCCCCGAGCCATAACATTTTAAAATAGGGGGTGAAGGGCATTTGTATATTTTGTTCAGTTATATTTTCCATTGCAACCAGAGCCAACCCATCCGGATACCCCCGTGCTCCGCAAAAAAGAATCTATGTTTGAGCAATCTCAACATCATTAACAATGGCTGCACTTTAACCGCTGGCTGAATAGCATACTTACCCAATTAATGAATCTATTTAACACACTATTACATGGAGAAATTAATTTCTATTATATCCACACTTAATAGCAACTATATCTCTTACATCTATTTTAACACGTTCCTGGACTTTGGCTACTTCTTAGCCCAGATTCGCTTCAGCGGTTCCATTGTTTTAGTGCACTGAGTTTAACCATTGCTGAAAGCTAGCGAGACATGGCAATTCTGCCGCAGCCTGCGCTAGATTTGTAGCCATAGTGTCTCGCCCCAAGGCCGTTTTTCAATGAAAACTGAACCCTTTATCACTGGATGTGCAAGGACATGCCAACCTAACAGCCAACAGCGAATTCAAAACTGCATCAACTTCCGGTTGCTAGTCTGGTTTCAAGACTTAGGGCCCTTACGCAATATCGACCGTTTCACACAGCACTTTGACTAAGAACTAGGCCTTGTCATGATATTTAATCTAAATGACCGTTATTGGAAATTACACTATTTTGTTGGGGTTAATCCATCTAAACCCCGACGATTTGGAAGTCATATTTTTCGCCCTAAATTAATCATGAATTACGAAGATCTTGAACAAAGTTTTTAAGAGATGATTTTTGTAAGTCACTGGACCGCGATGCCATAGTACTGCACTTACAATCCCTCAAATTACTGTTTGGAATCCCAATGCCAAATCGAGCAGATTCGTGTCCTACCACCCCCCACACATGTTTTGCCGACGGGAGGTCAGTAATTGCCAATCTTTTATCACTAAAGTCCTTGGTGTGTAGTGTGAGGCCCAAGAATTTGCCTACACAGGTCCAGGAAAGGGTTAAAACATCTTGGGTGGCAGTTTGTGCATCTTTTCAAACTACTTGAAAAATCATGTACACAGGTCTGCTCATTCCTTCAATACACAACATTCTTGTCGATGAACAATTACGGTTTCAGGCCCAAACGCTCAACTTATACATGGCACTCCTTAACTAACAACCGACCTCAATCTTGCACTAAAAATAAACTCCATACATGGGGTATATCCTGGCACGAAGAAACTTTTACCGGACACTCACAATAAGTTATAAAGGAGTCTAGGTGTTGTCCGCCGGGAACGCTACTCCTTGCGATACACACGTCAAAGATTCGGAAACCACCAACCAATTTCGAGGCAAAAACAAAACGACGTTTGTACTTCGACGTCCACCCATGCATAATACATGTGGTGTGATCTTTTCCAACCAACTACTGCTTGGGGTCAGGCATGTACTTCAGTGGACCCGAAATAGCACTGGCGTGTTTTTGGTGTGCACGAGGTTCCGATATCCCAAGTGAAGTGGATGAACAACCGGAATATCGGAACTAGCAACTGTATCATGGCACAATGGCAAATGGCGGGGAATATTTTGTGAAAGTGTAATTTTACCTTGGTGCATATGCCCACTGTCAACAGCATAAAGACGATATCAGTACTAAACCACTGACATTTTCGCTAATATAGACTTCGATCTATTGCAACACAAATAGTACTACGTGTTCTAGGAATTATTATAGAATGAAATGTATTTGGAGATTTTGGCCCAGGGCGAATCTTTTTGACCTTTCTGTGTTTGGTATAAAGCTATACAAATGACCACCAAGGTTTAATTATATTACGCATTAGCGCGCTTTTTAGTATGATCTAACACTGTTGTGAAGACGTCGTTTGTTGCCTTGATCTCTCCAAGGCTTTCAACACCATGGACCACAATATTCTCTTCACAAGCTTTATCATTACTGTTGTCCGTGGAGTATCCTGTGGAGTGTGTTTCGGAGTTACCATTAACAATCAGTCTACGTACACTCCATCGCATCATCCCTCAATCCTATCACAGTTGGCATCCCACATATGCTCATTCCTTGGACCCCTACTTTCATCATTTACATAATGAACTTACAACACTCTACCACACTAACACGAATTTTATTTGCAGATGACACAACATTTCTTCTTTCAACCTAACATTAGGCACTTTTTAACAACTGATATAACTTGGAAAAATCACTGACTGTTCGGGCTAACAAACTGTCTCTCAATTTTTCCAAAACTAACTAACAGCTTTTCTCTACACACAACGCAAATCACAATCAAACATTAACAGATACCCAGACAATCTCCCAGGTCACGCAACAAATTTCTTTCTTGGCATCACAATTGACGACAAACGAACATGGAATGAACACATCAACTCTGATCACTACCAAAGCGTCTCCCGCAATTGGTACAATCTACATAGTTAAACACCACCTTCCTGACTACACCTTAAAATCACTATACACCACACTCAGCTCTCCCATACCTTAGCTAATCTGGTGCCTCCAACTATCACTCAGGACTCAACAAACGAAACACCACACAGAAATGGGCCGTTCGGCACTATCACAACCTCACCCCCCAGAACTCCACTTTCCCATTTTTCACTCACTGAAACACTCAAATTAGAGCACCGTCAACCAACTTCAACAGCGCTCTTCATGTTGAACTATCACAACAATCATTTACCACTGAACTTCAGCACTTACTTTACCACAAACAGAAAATCCACGCTATCACCAGACAAGCTGACAAGCTTCATCTTCCCCTCCCATAATCTTCCTTTTGAAAAGCACTTTAATTCATATCACGGCGCAAAACTTGGAATGATTTCCCAGGGTCTATCACACAATTACAACCAACAAAAATTCTTTTAAAGCTCACGAAGAAACATTTCATCAACCAGTACATTCGTAAAAATTTACTCCCCACGACCTTTCTCTCCTCACTTTTTCTTCTCTTTCTCTACGCCTCACTTTATTTCTTTCACCTCAACTCCTCATCTGCTTCCTCCATGCAATAGTTGCATACCTCAGCAAGACATGTTGAACAGTCTGTCCTTCCTGTCCAATTCCCGTTTCATGTATTCCCGTTAAGTGTTTGTTTAGCTTAGATTTATTGGGTTGTTTTTTTTTGTTTTGTTTTTTGTTTTGTTTTTTGTTATGTATATTTACCTATGTAATATTTTATATCATCCCTTATTTGTGTAATTTTCTTATATTGAGTTTATCTTATTTGTTTGGATTAGGGCCAGCAATAATTATAAGCCCTATCGGGTTGTCCATTACTGATCCTAGCATATCATATCCCTCACCTATTCATCTTAGTTCAGTTTACAATTGACACTTTATGTATTATTATATAATTTACTGTATTATACATTTCTGTCTGGTACGATATGTTATGCTGAATAAATTGAATCTTGAATCTTGTGCACATGTTAGCCAGTTTTAGGACAGCAAATCTGGCACCAATTTTGCAATTCGGATTGTTAATTATCAGTGTATACTCGCATGATTTTGGTATTTTAGCGACATCCTGTCGAAAAAAAAAATCGGGGACTGTTTATTAGTGGGGAGCATTTGTTAAAGACAAATTGGTAACTCCCTAGTTACTAGATCATGCATGTTGTGGAATCCATTTTATGTCGTCAACTTTTTGTCTGGTAATTATTTTATTCATGGTTCAAGACATGGTAGTATCTTCCAGTTGATATAACACATTGCCCGTAAATAATGAATCAAATCTATATATCAATAAAAATCTAATTTGGACATTTTTGACAACACTGTTAGGTAGCATCCACCATGTGCTAATGATTCTTATCATCATGAGATCGCATATTTTGAACTTCCCCTCCTTTAAAATGCAAAATTTAAAATCCAAGGAACTAGGTCATCACTATGCTTTCCAGATTCATTTTTAGCTGCCAAAATGGCCATAGAATCTACTCGTCTAAATAGAGATTTAAAAAAGTGTTTATATGCCCACCTCTAGCATTGGTAATTGGCGAGTAAACTACACCTGTAAGTTAGAATAATTAATATCGGAGATCCCAATAATAATTCAATGGCTGCTGGAAACGGCCTTCTGGTATGAAATAGCTAGGAAATTGCCATGTATGCGTCTATTCTCATCCATTAGTTGTCCCATTGGTTCAGGCAAGTCAAATTTGAGGTAATTTTTGTGAGACGGCACTATTTTATAATGGACAGACAGAAATTTGACATTTCCAGCTCTACAATCTGGAATCTCGATTCTAATTGCAAAATTGCTTCTTTTATGACAAATACATACTTTTGAGTATTACCGTTCACAGGTATAGTTTACTAGAGCAACACAACTGCAAAAAACTCAAATTTTGAAAATTGGGGGTTCTCTTCATTTAAAAAAAATGTGCTTTTATTGCTTTAACATGCAAAATTTAAAATCCATGGAATCAGCTCAACAACTCATTTGAGTTCAAAAAGCTTGCCAGATTTTTTTAAGCAGCCAAGATGGCTATAGAATGTACTGGGCTAAATAGAGATTTTAATAAAAAGTGTTTATTTGCTCCTTTTTGTCATTCCAGAAGTGTATGTACAGTGTGGTAATGTGATAAGAATACTGTTTATGATATTAATAATAATATTGAATAAAAAATAAAACATTTTAAATTACACATTGCTTTCACATACTGCAAGAAGAACATTGTTTGTTTGGACTGACTCATAGTGCTTTTGTTGCTTTAAGAAAATTGTCTTCTACAAAGTCTAAGTCTTAAACAAGCTATGTTAGATATTGGACTAGTGGCTTAAGCAGGAGGGGAGGGGTCCTTGCAAAATCATTGCCCCCTCCTTCCCCCAAATGAGATCAGAAAAAGTACTTAATTGAAAATATTAAAGGTGCTTGTTCCGATCGTCTTTGGGACCCCCCTGATTTACCCGGAAGTAGTATCAATTTTGATATCAGATGAAAGGCTGTATTTTTCTCATTGTTGTCCTGAAAGTTTAGCTTTCAAATCCATTTCTTTCTCAAGATACAGATAAAAAAACTACCGTTTTAATGGTTAACCATCAATATTAGCACAGTAGTAGATCACGATACACAAAAATCAGAACAAGCAACTTTAACAGTATACAGTGTTCACCTTTGCAAAATGTATTTTCTTAAATGGGTACTACCTCATCCGCAGCCTCAGCCCAGCCTAGGAAGGAAGAGTGTCCATTGAACAGGTCTTGTTGAACATTTTGCCAATTATTTTGGCAACTTAAGAGTTAGAGAGTGGTTTAAAACCAGGCTTATTGTCGCACTCTTTATGAGTATGAATTGGCACAAACAGTCATGTTGGTCCTGATCTTATCTACCTTATTAACAAAAATTTCAGGAAATCATTGGCAAGATCAACATCAGAGTTTGCACAAGGTAAACCCCTAGAGGATGAATTCAATAGACTTTTTGTTCCCCCGCCAACTTCAGTTGGCAAAGGGGGACTATAGAAATGCCCTGCATCTGTGTGTGTGTGTGTGCGTCCCACTCACGCAATATCTCTGGATCTAAGCAAGTGTGGGTGTCCATCTTTGCAACATAGATGCATCTCAAGTAGGCATTGGCTGGGATGTAAAGTGGGTCATGTGACATAGTTCAAAGGTCAAATATGGTAAAAAATAGGGTCAAATTTAATAAAAAATAGGGTTAAATTTAATAAAAAATAGGGTTATATTGTTATAAGCCTTGTAACACGATATCTTTTGATCTAAGCAAGTATGGGTGTCCATCTTCGCACCATAGATGTCACCCAAGTAGACGGTGGATGAGTTCAGAGGTGGGGCATGTGGCATGGGTCAAAGGTCAAATATGGTCAAAAATAGGGTCAAATTTGGTCAAAAATAGGGATATAAGCCTTGTAAACACGTTATCTTTTGATATAAGCAAGTATGGGTGCCCATCTTTGCACCATGGATGTCACCCAAGTAGTCAGTGGATGAGTTCGACGGTGGGGTATGTGGCATGGGTCAAAGGTCAAATGCGGTCAAAAATGGGATTAAATTGCTATAACCCTTGGCAATTGTGGCAGGATGATGAAAATTGCTGGGTGTGGTCAACATTCAGTGCCGAAAAATTTGAAGGTCATTTCAAGGTCATGTGGGGTCATTCAAGGTCAAATGGAATTAAATTGCTATAGCCCTAGTCAATTGTGGTAGAATGATGAAACTTGGTGGGTGTGGTCAACATTCAGTGCCGAAAAATTTGAAGGTCATTTCAAGGTCATGTGGGGTCATTCAAAGTCAAATGGGATAAAATTGCTATAACCCTTGTCAAATGTGGTAGGATGATGAAATTTGGTGGGTGTAGTCAGCATTCAATGCCAAACAAATTGAAGGTCATTTCAAGGTCATGTGGGGTCATTCAAGGTCAAATCACTAAGTATGTGGTAGGATGATGAAACTTGGTGGGTGTGGTCAACATTCAGTGCCAAAAATTTTGATGGTCATTTCAAGGTCATGTGGGGTCATCCAAGGTCAAATCCATACACATAGTAGTATGGTCATGAAAACTGATGGGTGTAGTAAGCATTCATTGCCAAAATTTTTGAAGGTCATTTCAAGGTCATGTGGGGTCATTCAAGGTCAAATCACTAAGTATGTGGTAGGATGATGAAACTTGGTGGGTGTGGTCAACATTCAGTGCCGAAAAATTTGAAGGTCATTTCAAGGTCAAGTAGGGTCATCTAAGGTCAAATAACTACAAATAGTTTTATGGTCAAATTGCAACTGCTATGGCAGCAGCCTCAGTGGTTTGAGAACCACTAATTTCCATCACAATTCTCCCTGTGATCTTAAAATTATATTTCCCTCCATTTACTATCGCGATGGGTGGGGGACCTTTGTGGTTCGAGAACGGCCTTGTTAGTGTTGTGAAGTTATGTTTAGCATGAATAATGAGAATATGGACCTTATCCTTCTGAGCATTAAATATGTTATAGTCGCCATCTCGCCTCTTCAGGTGAATGGTATCATTATACCAAAAGGCAGAACAAATTCACATTATAACCACAAAGCATATCGGGATCATCACAATCAGCCAGTATGGAATGAAGCTGATCTTCAAGGAGAGCATTAAATTGTTGCATATCAAGATTACAAAGATCAGATGAAGTTTTAACTACCTTTATAGGTGGGGGTTTCTCATATCATAAAGTACACATGACAACACACAAAACAAGAGAATATTACTAAATCAAGGGTATCCCCATGCTTGTGTGTAAGACCGGAAATATGTTGACAAAAACCATTAGTGGACAGAATGGATGAAAAATGTTTTGAGTCCCAATTTGTATGGATTATCGCTCAGAATGGTCAATTAGCTAAAAGTAGTACATATTTCTTCCAGAAAATGCTCAAACTCGGTCAAGAACTGAGGTGTAGCGAGGCCATTGGTAGTAGAAGGTAGAGGGCAATACATGGCCACAAATTGAATAGACTTCGTTTTGTCTGCAACAAGAACATGTTCTAAAGTTGATCTTTCAAAACCAGTGGGAAAGGTAATTAGATAAAGGGTTTCTTGAATAAAACACCGATGCCACAATGTTCTGAACTACCACGGAAGCTCACGGGGAGGGATGAAATCATATACGCGTGGTATACACTCACCTATGACAACTGGATGATTCTCGGCAAGCCAGGTTTCATTTATGAACGTTAAGAGTTGGATAGAGAGTGGGAATTCTAAGTATGGATATACAGATTAGCGGAAGGCTTAAATCTGGGAATTGGAATCAAATTATTATACCCGGAGCTAGCACAGACTGTACCACATCTTGAGCACAAAGTTGTTAGTTGATTAAAGGCCGACTCAGAGATTTTGAAATAAAATAACAATTTTTTGTGTAGGAATTAAAAATAGGTCATTAGAAACCAAGATATTCACCTAAAATGCTTTAATTCCAATTTCCGTTTTCATGCAGTAAAACTTTATGCACATTATAAAGGGCCTAGGATCCCGTGTATAACAAAATCCCAGATCCTAATTTTAATAACAAGTTGATTGATTTTCTATATGAAGGACTTCGATATAGCTTAGTTATTTCACACACAGTGATTAGTTTATGGACAAGACATTACGATGTATATGCAAAAAACTATTTGTTTGAAAATTGAGTGCACCCATCGGAAAATCTGAGTCGCCTTTAAATCGGAAGACAGCCTGAGAGGGACCTCTGGAATGTTTGTGTTATCAAAGGTGTTCCTTAATAAAGGGATGGGGGGTCTAGACAAAGGTTACACAGGGTCAATTTTTAATTTTGATCCAATCATGTTGAAAAGTATACCAGTTATTTGTTGTCTAACGATAGAGATTCCCAAAAATAATAGTCCTAGCTATCGGCATCCGGTTCTTGGCTGCTACATAAACTTCATGCTTGCGGTATTAGAGGATCCTCTCTACTAGATTCAGAACTACGGCTGGTCCGGTAAGTATGTAATTCCTGTTTCTAATCTAAAATTGAAAAAAAAGGGGGAACCAGTGTTTGAAAATTCTCAAGACTGAAATAATACCGAAGGTATTGTTTGGAAAATTGATTCGCCCGTAGGAGATTGCGTGTTAACTTTTCCGTGTCTGCGAGTACCGAAGTACCCGACCAAAACGGTCAATTTTCCCCAACTCTCTCGTTAGGTTCTATGGGTTCAGACCAATTACGATACATATTTAAAACAAAACATAGTAACGGACCCTCTGATGCCAAAACTCCATAGAACCCCTCCGTTTTCCGGAGATATTTGAGATTTAGTTTCATTGATTCGCTATGACAGCGTAACGTTTAATCTCCTCGCAGTACCAGATTTATATAATAGCTTTTGCAGTTCTGTGACACAACTACCCCACGTTCCGGACCGCCGTAATTCAGAACTTTCTCATATGGAAAGAAGCAGAGATTATTTTCAAAGGTATTCTCTGATTGGACAACTAGTCAGAACGTTCATGTGACTGTACAGTTGAGTATATACACAAATTTTTTGCATGAAAATGATAGATTAGGGTGTGGAGAATAAGTATCTGCCGGTGCCACCTGGGTCATCTTTGAGCATTTTGAGAATCCAAGATGGGTCCTCCATAAATGATACTCATCTATTCAACCCTATATTTTTTTTCAAACTATTGAGTTCCTAGATATACTATAGGATCAATACACGTGTATGCACTTGTAATTAAGTCATACTTCAAATTCTAACCAATAATGCACTTACAACACAAGCCTCCTCCTCATCTGGTTTACTGTGCTGTTTTGGGCTCCATTTAAATTCCTTATTTGCTGATGTAGAGCACGTGGTCCCATAGATAGAGTGTTTTTTTATCCGAATTTACCAAGTGTCGTGTTATGATATCGTATAGGTCATCCCTTGGGACATCCAAAACACAAAGTCTTAGCTCAGTGAGTGGTGGACCGTGACGTCAGAGGTCATGACCTCTAAATTTGCAAGTTCTTCACCAAAATCGTTACTTTAAGCGCTAGAGGTCACAAACTAAACTCAATTGGGCAAGTTTGGTATATATTAAAGCCATAAGAAATATTATTACAAGGTAATAGCTTACACATTGAATTTCGTGAAAGTATAAGTTGGCAATGTGCCCAAAAAAGTTGATTTTTTACGACTTTTTCCGATTTTTTTTCATCCACTTCCTTCCAATATTGTACAGTTGTACAATGAAGATTTGCATATTCTCTTCCTATTTTCCACAAATTAGCATCTATATATGTGTCAATATTATCCGGAAGATTGAGTATTTACGGTCGATATTTTTTTAGTTTTGACAATTTAAAGCACGCTCACCCAAATGTATGTTTTATCCCTCGCCTTTAGCGTGTTTTGTATAACACCGTCTACCAAGGAGAGGAGGGTTACCACCCTCTTTGAGAATTTGTTACAAAACACCCAATGCGTTATTATTTTGATTACCAGTGGATAGCTATGGTCCTCTTCTTTCCATTGATACCAAAAGTAAGTACTAAATTACCTAGTTGGGTCACAAATGACGTCATAAACTCACGAATCGGAAAATTGGCATTTTCCACAGAAAATAGGCAAAATCAATTTTACGCTACAATAGGAGGAATAACGGATTTTCAGGCGGTTTTCAGCTATAAATGGTGGCAGTTGAATGGTTTTATATAAGCATAGAGTTTTAGAGCAATACTTTGCATAATATTTTCAAAAATGTACAATAAAATATTCTTGCACCCCAACCCCACCCACCCTTACTTTTGATGGCATATACTCACTCCAGGTGAGGTGCTACCTTCATATTTTTTTTCGCTAAACTGACCGGAAAGGATGAGAAAATGCAGGGGAGGATCCAGGATTGAAAAAAACGTAAAATTACCAGGGGGGTGAACGGCTGTAACTTGTCAATAATGGGCTTATTTTGCAAGATTTTGCGAATTACCGGGAGGCGCGAGCCCCTCCGCCCTCCATGGATCCGCGCATGAAATGACGACCCGGGAAGCTTTTGAGGAAAGGTTTTGGCTTTTAGCGGACCGGAGCAAAGCCCCCCTTTTCTTTCTGGTGTTGTTATTATAGACCATAACGGGGGTAACACTAATGGAATTTTGGGAAAGTTGGTATCACATTAGCTTTAAGTGATACCAAATTTATTATTCAGCTAGACTGAATCTGTCAAATCTGGAATGCGTAGGTTGCGCATGCAAAAATTGATATATTTTGGAATGTATTATTAAACAATTGCTATCGTAATAAAAAATACACGGGATATGCAGGTTTATTTCCACTATTATCATAAATATAGGTATCACCAACACTTCAAACGTTGATTAACAACTTTGTTACTTTTAGGGTGATTGCATATAAAGATAAACACTGAATATTGCATCATTCTCCTCCATATTTTCCACCAATAATATGTAAAGATAATGGCGTGTTTTCACGAAATTCGTGGAAAATAAAATACTGCTGAGGCGTATCCTAAAGCCTGTTTATTTTCCACAATGTCGTGAAAAACGAGGCCATTATCTTACTTTTCTTAACCACGCAACACCCTCGGGTGTTACCCTTTGTAAGTCTTCCAGCTGGGTCGAGAACGAAAACTTGTTTTTTTTTTTTTTCTTTTTAACGAAGGTAGTGAATCAATTAAGACCAAACAAAGAAAAACGAATTGAAAGAACTGTTTCTTTTTAGCGTAATGTAGTAATAACAAACCAATGGATATTAATCCCAAGAAGAATTCAAGGATCCTTACTAACTTACGAAGTAATTGTGTAATACATTATCGTTATGTTTAAAAACCTGTCCCTGAATTTTGCCATGATATGAGGTTCAAACCCAGTGTAGCTTCTGTGCTCACTAAGTCATGTCAGTGGTGGAAATAAGCCCTCTGATTACAACGTTATACTGTATCGGGGCAACTATAGTTTTGTTACACACCATGGCATAACTTTTTGGGGGGGTGGCCCCCCGGGTTTTTTTGGGGAAAAAGAGAATACAACAGTTTTGATAGAATACATTGATTTTCATTCACCGAAACTGGATTTATATAATGGAATATTTACTTCTTCTCCGCCTCGAGCAACGGCCGTTGTGGTTTTATTTACAGTTAAACCTCCATGGAAACTTTCCAGAAACTCAGAATACGACAATGGACATTGATTTGCCCGAACTGGATCAAATGATGAAACATTTCTCCATTCTCGACGGCGAGCGCCCGCTCTACGCCATGTCTGATCATGCTAAGCTTAGGAGCTAAACAAATTGACGCAACCAAATCAGGAGATCTGGGGATTTTATTTTAACTATCCGTGTTAATTGAACAGCGAGTAAGCAATGGAAATAACCGTAAACCAATAGATAACCTGAACTGTGGGAAAATAGAAACCTCCCTACGATATATGCCTTAAACGAGAGACGAAATGTAAGAAAGGTAGTTCCTATCAATTTTCATCAACACTGTGGTGTGAGATTGACTTGCGAATGTCTCAGTAAATCATTGGTTTCAAGCCGAATACTGTCCCTTACTAATAAATCACGTCTGTAAATCATTTTTTTATTACACTACTTAAAACCTTCAAAATTTGTAAACAGTTAACACACGAAGTATATGGAGGTGAACATTTAGGCCTAATGGATAGAACCTACACATTCAAGTTGTTTTTGCATTAAAACATGTGCATATGTGCTATTTCAAGAGATGACTATTTAAAAGGTAAGGGGGATGTCATTTACGCTAGGGAATGGAGGATTTGAGGGAGAATACGGAAAAAAATTGTAAGCAAGAGGGGAGTATGAAATATTTATCAAGGAGAGATAGGAACAGGACTTTTATATGGTCAAAGTTACCTAATATCAAGGAGAATGTGATTTTTTTTAAACGGAAGCAAGGGAAAACGCGATTTTTTGGCCGAAAAAAAATGGAAATCCCATTGCCGCCTCCCCCGCATAAATATTTACCGCTCCATAACAATACCAGGTTTTAGAATTAAACTTTCCTATGACTACGTTGTGGTGTAACTGATTAACTAAAAACTTGTGTTGTAAAAACGTGGTAAACGAATCTGATAACAGTGGTTTAGATCTGAAATATTTTGCACTGAGATGATTCCCTTTTCGAGATTTACTCGTTTTTAACTCTTACAATTAAAAGACCTTCAGATGTAAGTAAAATGTCTAGAAACGTTAACAATAAACTAAAGATCAAACTCAAAAGGTGAATTGTTGGTTGAGCAGTCCCCTTAGCCTAATTAACAAATCAATAAACAAACAGAAAACATGTACATCAACACAAAACAATATAAAAAGATAAAAAAAGGATTAAAAAGAAAAAAATAAAATATTGACTTTAGTATTAGATGTTAACGTAATAACGTATTACGAAAATATAAATACGGCAAAGTGAAATGACAATTTAAACATGCGCGAGATAATGTAATCAACGACAACAAAATAAATCAAAATAAAAGCCAAAAACAACAACAAACCAAAAAAAAATATCCCTCTGGCTCATACGCCAAATGTCATTGAAATGCATTTGACCACATCTTTTATGTTTAAAGTTGCGAATATTATGTATAGGTCTTAGGTGATTTGCTTTATGATGTAATTAAAGTTAACCAATTAAAGGTTTTTGGCATTATGATTTGGTTTCTAAGGAGTACCGCAAGCCGGCTTTAATAAACTCGGTGATGAGCAAACGGGCATTTCGTTTGCGATTTTAGCGTTTGCAAACAATTCATGAGCAATTTTCCCTTCTGCGTTTAGCGCAAATTTTTATTGAAATCGTTCGTAAAACGCGTAGAACTCTGATGTTGCTAGGATAGACTCTTGTCTAAGAACGCGGCTGATTAATTACGCGTCTCGCCTTTCCACGGCACCTCAGTTGGTTTTTTGGTTTTTTTTGTTTTTTTTTTTTTTTGCTGCGTGACATATAGGCGTAAAAAACGCGATGAGGCTCGTTCTAGTGAAGACGGAAATTTCCCTTTAAACATGTTCATTTTTCGTTCGACAATTTTCACAGTAAAACTCATACGGGTGACCCATTTTTTTTTATTTCGGTATTTTCAAGTATTTTAACTAATACCTCTACACCATATGTGAACATCAGAAAACGATCGACCACGACCCTTTGTTATCCTTTTAGAGCATCTTTGTATCGGTGAATCACATTTTCCCCATAGAGTTGCGTGGTAAAACGATACGAAAGCTCCCATATTTTTTTTATTTACGATTTTTACAGCACAAATAAAATGTAATATTCCAAATTTTAAAGAAATTCCTTCGGCCCATTTAAATCATGATATCTCAACCCTAATATTAAGTAATTATTTTCGTAATACTTTTAATCTATTGATTTTCCTCTTAAAAGCACACCTCTAAAGCCATGCATGTTTTTGGTTTGTTCATTGTTTTGTCAACGAAGTAGAGTTAGAACAATAACTCTCCATTAGTAAATGTACGAATGGAGCCTTTAATAAAAACTCTCCCTTCGTACATTTACGAATGGAGTGTTATTTGTTCTAAATCTACATTCGTGCAATAATGGAAGCGACAAAACATGCCGTGACGTCATAGGTGTGCTCTAAGTGTCAAAACCGTCCTCAAACTTGATTAAAGAGAACTTTATTATTATTGAGTTTACATATTTAGGTTGTTTCACTCTTTCCTCTAATTTTCCGCGCTGTGTGGCTGTTTACAGAACATAAAGAGGTTCCACGCTAAACCAAATTTGGGCCATTTTGGACTCATAGCTAATACAATTATCTTATCAGTTAGACCTAAATGTTTAAATTGAAGTTGGCAACTGTTCCCAAAGATGGCATGTTCCAATTTTTAAAATTTTCCTTTTCTTTTCCCATCCAATTTTTACCATTATTAAAAAATACACCAGTGAATAAAGGCAGGCGGTTCATCGATATCGTCCTCAAATTATCACTCTTTGATTTAATTACTGGTTGGTTTGTTGATTTGAGGTTTAAAAAAAATACAATGATTTTTTTCTGGTGGTTTATGACTATAAGGGGTCACAACACAGTAAATGGTAGATTTAATATCATAGTAAAGAATATCAAATTATAATAATGCTACAAGAACAGTTATTTAAAAAATGGCAATTGCACAAGAGTCTCATATAGTCAGGTTACTGTAAATCCAGTATAATGCCCCCTATATCATTCTTATAGTCGCTATATATTTTGTTGAATACAGAGGCTTTCAATGTTGTTCTTTTTCATTTGTAAAATATACTTCCCCAATGAATACCCAATCTTCACACCTGTCCCACTTATGTCAGGATTTATAATGCCGAGATATTTTCCTCCAAAAACCAGATGACTTGGCAAAACTTATTGCTGTCATCTGCCAACTTCTGAAGTTAGGGTTCCCCATCCATCAGTGTTGCTGTTATTCTTCCACTCCATGGCAAAATAACTAGCACCCTTTTTTTTGTTTCAATCTTGCGGCGGACTGTTTTGCATGGGCATAACAAGGTGGGTCTGAAGTGAAGACTTAATGGGCAGCAACAGGATACAACATTCTCCAGATAACTCACAAAAAAATCGGGCATTCCTCGGGTGAATAGGGACAAAAATTGAACCAGTTTTCGTTGTCAGTCATGGTCAAACTCATCCTTTTCCATGTACAAATTCGAACAAATGACATCTATCAAGAGCAAAATAGATGCTATTGTTGCCCTAAAATTTGAACTTATGCATCTGATTGCCACTTCTTTGTGAGAAAACGGCTAATGCTATTAAAGCAAAACTGTGGCCAATCTTCGGGAAGTCGTCTTGGCCACTGCTTTTAATAACTCCCTCTTAGCCCAAGGAGGCCCTCCTACCATCTTTGTATCAGGAAATATATCATACCTGCATAGGGCTTGGTAGATCTCCAATGCAGTAATCGTTGGCACCCTTAATCAGCTTAAGCTGAGCACCTGTAATTTTTCATAATCATCCGTTAAAGTCCTTCTGTAAAGAGGACTATATTAAAAAACAACAACCCCTTAAGTGCAGAATAGTCAAGTTAAAGTTCATTTATTTAATTCAGAAAAAAACTCTTTCCTTATCATTGTGGCTTTTAATGCATTGAATTCTCTGGACTTTGACGGGTTAAACAATTTATCAGCGTTCAACCGTCCCCTTCCCTTGAGTATAGTTGATGGAGACATAAACTCCATCTGTCAAGATGCCTTATATTTCTCCAAAGCCAAGTAGACTAGCTTGTTGGAAGGACTGTCTTGGATGCTGTGTCTCCATAATGATTTTCTGGTTATTGGTATACCATCGTCATTGGCTGTGAAAAGCGATCCGGTTGATTCAACCCTTGATAAACGTTTGAAAGGTATCATGATTTTTTTTTTGCCAATATGTCCTTTTTTTGCAATATATCATTGTTTCTTATCATAATTGGTGATGCCTCTAGATTACATAGATTGTTACAATAGCAGCATGTAAATGGGAGCAAGTAATCCATGTTTTTCTTGCTGTGCACCGTTTGTGAATGCAAATATTTCAGGTTGTATTGAAGCTGCATCTTTGTTAAGACAGATAAAGCTAAGACATTACGAGTTCTGAAGAGAAAACAAAGGAGTTGCACCCATTATCATATCGCAATCAAAATTCCCAATCGTCCGGTATAGTATGGCTCAATAGGTGTAATGGTACCCCAAATGTAGGCCAAAGTTGACCACTAGTACTTAAAAATTAGGACGAAAATGCAAGATTATTCAATGTTAACAACCTCCGCAGTAGAAGGCCACTGACTACAACCTGTTTGAAAAGTGCACTGACTATAAACCTGTTTGGGAGAGGAAGATGGTATAGTGCTCATCCACTGACGGCTCCAATGCGGCCCGGGTTCGAATACCTGCAGAGCCAGGACTCAGCCAGTATCATTCATGAAAGTTGGTTGCCGATTCCATACCCGTCCCAGGCAGGTTCTCGAGAATTCGGTTTCTCCTGCATCTAAAATGTAAAATTAGACTTCTTTACATAAAGCCTTCCTTGTCGTTTGGATTATTCTTGGTTAGCAGGCCTGAGGCACTCTAAAGTGGATGTTTTTTTACCCCGAGCACCTCGGTGGGACTTGTTTTTTTTGGGGCTTTTATAAAGAATTCAAATATTATTATTATTACAAACCCATCAAACATAGAAGGCAAAAAACAGCAGGACAAAGGATTTCAATCCACTATTTTCTATCAGCTTGTTTAAGACATCCTTCCGAATTCCGCATGTTTATCGCAGGGTTTTTCATGAATGGCACTCAGATACATCTGTTTTCAACTCTTGGACATGTTAGATAGCATTACATTTTGAAGAAATTGATGCCTCATTGTGGATATTGTTGGAACGGCATGCCATTACAGGTTGTACTTTGATGTTCCAATATAACCAAGATCTAGGAATTGGGGAAAATTGTGTTTGCACGTGTGTGGACAACACATATTACATTATAATTCATTTTGGGCACATTAAACCTTCTAAATCAAAATATTTTACTGTATCTGAAAGATAATTGTTATATTAGCTTTAATATGATGCCAATAGACAAAAATCATCATGTTTACTCCCTTTGTGGCTATAAACAACCCACACTGGAAATAAATGGCGAAAATAGAAGAACATAGGGCGGAACATACTTAAAATGTCGTAACTAAAAAAATAAATGAAGTAATAGTCAATCTTCCGGAGCTTATTGACAATATATAGACGCTAATTTTGGAAAATATGAGAAATATGCTATCTTCATTGTACATCGTAAACAATTTTACAAATTTGATTTAAAAAATGGAAAAATATGTAAAAAAATCATATTTTTTGGCACAGTACCACTTATACTTTCACGAAGTCCATGTGTTAGCTATCACTGAATAGATAATTTGTTCGCTTGAATATGATACCAAACTTGCCCAAATGAGTTTAGTTTGTGACCTCTAGCGCTAAAAGTAATGACTTTGGTGAAGAACGAGCAAAATTTAGAGGTCATTGACAACTGACGTCACGCTCCACCACTCCATGAGCTTAAGACTTGTGTTTTGGATGTCCCAAGGATGACCTATACAGATATAATAACAAGAATTGGTAAATTCGGATAAATAAACCACCTCTATCTCTGGGACCAACGTTAGAATAAGACCGTTGTTCGGTCAAATGTGCCCATGCTACTTTGTGTCTAATTCATGATCACATGATCATTGTGAACACATCCTACGGCATATCATAATTCGGAAAAGAGGTGCATGAACCAGTAACCAAGATATGACGTTGCTGATGAAGAAACTTTCACAGGCTACATTTGCTTCTGACTTCTCAACAGCGTGGGTCCAACTTTCAAGAATTCTTTAGCCAAAAGTGTTGGGAATGGCAATAGATTTCTGCACTGGTATGCACCGATTAATTTATTCTCAATTGTGCTTTGTTGCCTTCCCTAGACTGGGAAAGTATTCCTGTTTACAGTGGCGTAGGCGCTGTGGTCTGAGGGGCAAAAAACACGTTCAGCGGGAAGGAAGCCGCTCAGGGGGAAAATCTTCCCGATCTGAGGGCAAAACAGCTGATTTTGCTTGAATTTTCATGCAAAATTTTACGATATTCATTTTCCCCCATTGGCTACGCTAAGAGAAAGATCCCGTGTGTACCCATCCATGAATCAATCCATCTTTCTAACTACATTTCATTGTGTGTCGCATTCGGGCCCATTCAAATGCATTGTCACCGTCGTAAGTCATACATTTGAGCGCCTGATAAAGACAGTAAATGTGAGTCTTAGTGATTTGAAGATGGCTCCTTAAATCATTTAAAACATTCTTTATGTTATTTTGCGCTATTTTCAATTAAAGGACTCACAAAAATAAATCAGTCTCCGATGAAAATTGGGTTATCTTGCAAAAGTTCTTTGAAACCTTATTGAGTTAATCTAAAAACAGTCTGTTTTAAAGTGCTGATATATTATGTACTGTACTTAAAATCTCAAAGATTCCCCCCACCACCTTTTCACCTTTTTTTCCCACCTAATGTTAGTAGAATTAAATGACAGCAGCATAATTGTGGTTTATAAAAAATGGGAAATGAAAATAAGTGCCCTGAAATTCTCCGAGATTTGCAGTGAAATGACATTTGGGGTCTAATCTGATAGAGAATTTATCAATAGATTTTAGAGCCAGCACGCACACACTAATTAAATCAACACTTATATAAATATCTTTCCCGTGAATGAAATTAAATTGGGAAAATCATTTAAATTATTGAATTTGCTGCGTCACAACTAATGCACTCGAATTAAATTCCTATTCTAGATTGTAATAGAATTCATTCAGTTTTATTTTTCAAGCATTCTCGAGTTGACAAACTCCGAAGAAGGGCAGGAAAATATCATGTATAATAAGACTATGGGGCGTGCGCCACCTAACCAACTGTATAACAAATTCTGTTGTCCCCTTCGAGGGCTAGGGAAAACCCAAGTGTAAATTCATAATAAATTAATTTACAAATTCACATAACTGTCTGTTCCCGCACATAAAACTGGCACATTTTCTTAAAAATAAGGAAAATGTCACTCAATTCTTTTCCAATATCAGAGACCAATGGATATGTTATAGACTTCAGCAACCCATGAGCTAAAGATATTACAATGGCCGGGTATGCGGGGCCTTTGTTATAGCCAGGTGTTACCACCTTCCACGATTCGAGGTTGAGTAACAAATACCCGTCCTCTCTCCACAAGAACTTAACCCGTGTACATTATAATATAGGTCGTTGACATGACACTAAATTTTCTCTGAAAAACGCGGTAAATGAATGAAATGAAGTTAAGACAATAAGTTAGGGATTTGGTTCTGCAAAAAGTTGTTAGGTCAAAGATTGGACCAGCAAAATTCTCTCATGATGTGTTCAGTTTTCCTTTCGAATAAATGATGATGAAACACATGGCCAAAGTTAATTGAACACGCCACTATAGAAGCTCAATATTTATTTAGTTGTTTGAATGAGGTTAAGTAGGTTGTCCTGAAAAAGTACTCAGTCTAATTGGAGAGCGGTAACAGCTGAAAATCTATTCAGCTGCGCGACAATATAACAATGGTCCGTACTCCCAGATGAAAGGGAATCTGAAGTGTTTTTCTACACCGCATTACGGGCCGGTGAATGATATCTTACATGTTGATGAAGTATATGTGTATCCATTAGTCACTGAATTGGGGAAATGAAATTGAAGGACATTTTATTATTTTTAAAGAAAATGTGCCGTTTTATTTGTGGGAACAGACGGTTATCTGTTTTAATATTTTATTATGACTTTACATTTGTTTCTCCCCCTAGCCCCCCGATGAGACAACAAAACAACGCATAGAATTAAGACATGTGCCCCATAGTCTATAATGTGTACGATATTTTTTGGAAGAATTACTTGCTTCCGTATGTAACCAACTTACTCCATGAGCTCTTCATAATTTAGATATTTTTAATTTTTTAAGGTCTATACTTAATGTCACGTCCACAACAAGTTATGATATTAATTTCTTTCATCTTTATTGTTACTTGTAATAAAGAACAAGGAAAATAAGAAATATATGAAATAAGCAAAAGAAAGCAATCTTAAATCATCTGACACTGGTCTGTGGTTTAATGCCTTTTGCGACAGTTTGTTTTGATGTAAATGTGCTCATGAAAAAAATAGAATAATTAAGAAGTGAGGAAGTTATGGGTAACCAAATGATGCATGAAGATTGTTTTCCCTTTATCAAGAAGAGATAGGAATGATAGAATTGGTAAATAAATATCAAAAATCCATTTATCTCGCTGGAAGTGGTTTAGATCCATCCTGAAAACATACAGAACTAGAAGTGGAATAAGGGAAACTTATAGGAAATCAATAATGCATGGAATATGTTTTCCCTTTGTCAAGAAGTGATTCTTAATGATAGAAGTACATGTATCATCAACAGAAGCCTCTTGGAAATAGTTTTGCATATTAATAATCAGAATGAAAATTAAATTGTAACATTTTCAGAGGGTCTAAAATACTTGAAACTAAAAAAGTAATGATTTGGAAGCAGTCATCTCGTTAGTAGCTCTTCCCCGAGCCCCGAAGAACCCCCTATTTTTACTGGAAGTTTGAAAAATATTGTGTCTGGAATGAGCCTATTTTCCATTCACTCTCCCTGGGATCTTCCTAATAATAATTGCAATAATCATTGTGAATTATAGGACCAGCAAAATCGGATGCTTGGACTTTTTTTATTGATTTCAATCTAATAATTACAACTAACTAGCCATCTGTAAGACATGGGATGGGATATGCATACATGTAAAAAATTTGAAAAATTATTTCTTAACTTCAACACTCCAATATTTCGCCTCACCTGAAGGTGTTCGCTAGTCCGACGATCGTCGTCAGCAAATGTTGGTGCTATTATCTACCAAACCACTACCACCGGCCTACCTCCTAGCATAATCTTTTTCTCCCTATCCACTGATGGAAAATTCTCTCCCAGATACGACGTCATATAACTCAAGGATGACGTCATAAGATGTTGCATTATCACTATGAGCAAAATATCCTACCTCATGATAGAATGTATTTGTATGCGAGTGTTATTCATCGAAATCCATTAAGCCTTGTTTAAAAAAGACATACTGCTGATAAAAACAGTCGCAAAACTGTTCCACTTCAAAAAATATTGGACTTATGACAGGCCAAAAGTCGATTTGAATCACCACATTTACTTTTCAAGTGAAATGTTTCCTTTTTTTTAAATATTAACAAATATTGCACATACTTAAATTGCTGAATTTTGCAAGTAAGAAAAAGGAAATGCGGTACATTTCTTTAAAATTCTTTTTTGATTAAGCCTAAAATGTTTACTCTTCATTGTGATAAATGCTGAGGTGCCCCACCCGATTACAACATATTTATTACATTTCATATTTATCTAAATTATCTTAATTCAAAAAATTCATTTGATCAACATACCATTTTAATGTGCGCAGTAATGTGTAACTGGATAGCCATAGTACTGTCAAAATAATTTCTGTAGCATTCATATGGGAAAAGACGTCAGCCAATTTTTTGCAGATAAAATGAGAAAAAAAATTTTCATGTGAACTTTGTTAATGCCAATGGTATATGGATTATATGCTTCAATGAAGTTTTGAAAAGAGTTGAAATCTCAAAAACTGATATAGGTAAGAAAAGCAGAATATTTGCAACTAAATACCTTTAAAAATGTATTTAAAAATAATATATTTTTCCTTCATATTTTAAGTTTTCCGTTATCTATAATGTTATTTGTATAACATGCTAGGAAAAACCTTTATGTATAGATTTCATGCCCTCAAAACTCATCATGCGCTGTTCCATGCTCTGTCTTTTAAATGGTAGAACATTCATAAACAAATGAATGGCTGGCGGATGCATCCGCCAAATTATTTCAAGGATATTATAATTATTAAATGACGCATGTACAGAAACAATCACGGAAAAGAATTGTTTAATTTGATTGAGAACGTTGAAAGTGCAGACGAAAAAATATTAAAACAATGAGATTGAGATGTATTATACATAGAATTATGAGGTGGAGGTATGTTTCTTGTCTTGTCAAGCTGTTTTATGACACCCCCCCCCCCAAATATTTTACAGAAGTATAGTCTTTCTATCTAACGAAATGTTTATCTAGTAGGTGCGTATCTTATGTACATCAGGCTCAGGCTCCGAGTGGTACAAACAAAATCTTGTATGGTAACGTTTTGGTTGTGATTGATGTGATGAATGATGATTGGATGAATGAAAGTTCCCGGATGCGATACAATCATTATTTTAAAAACTATTGTTTCGCACCCGGGCATTTATAGCGATCAAGATATCGTACCCAGTAATCTCCAGGAGTAATCTATACTACCAAAAAAATGACGATCTGTTGCGTCCGGCCCTCTATACCTTGGTTGATGCTTTGACATATGGGGCCTGATATTTGGCATGAAGGTTGGGGAGGCGAGGGGGGACAGTCTTGAGCTTGTTTGCAGGGTTTTTCAGGTTGGATAACAAAGGCAAAGGTCCATCTAGAAGTCAATTGCTAGAAATGCCATTCCTATGACCAGCAAATTTGGTCAGTCCAAAAGAACCGACGGCCTTGAAAAACGGTTTTGAAATGCCGTATAGTATTAGTTGATCGAGAAATTAGCATATAAAATACGCGCCATGGCGATTTGATTTTTTTTTTTTACCACCAAAATATGCACAATGATTATTAGCAAGTACATTAAAATATCGGGCAAAAAAAAATTAAGTTAGTCGTTTAAAAACATGGCACACAGAATAAAAAACAACAATATACAAAACTTTAATATACAATTTAGTGTTAAATCAACTGTCGTGACCACTAAATACCATGGAATTTGAAACAAAGAAACACAATGGATAATATGGAAAGAATAAGAAATAGGTCCAGACGTATATTCCAGTAAACGTGGCAACCGACACATCATAATATCATTCCTATTACTGTTTACACGTTTGTGATTTGCTACATTTTTCTATCAAATTCCATTTTCTTTTATCATATACTATAGTATTGTGAATCGTATCCAAATAGAATTTGAGATACCCCTTTATCATTCGCTGCCCGGTTCTGAAGCCTGGAATCACGCTGGGAAAATGGATAAATTGAAACCACCCAGATACTTTGAGAGCACGGACGTGTGGTCCATTGAAAAAGTGCAGGACTCGTGATCATTAGACAGTTAAATCGTGAGTTCGAGCCCGCCCCGCCGTGGCCAACGTGTTTGTGTCCTTGGGCAAGAGACTTAGTCTCATTTACCTCGTCGACCCAAGTGACAATTGGGGAGCTTTTATGGGCGGTATTATAATATAAGTGCTGATCGGGTTGTGCGCTTAGCCGGCTTCCACCTAGATGAAGTGAAATGATTGTGACGATTTTCTGATGGCAGTGTAATAATAATTGGCAATCGCGCCGTGAGCGTCCCGTAGGGTGGATGCGTGTGCGTTATGAATGGACATTATTATGATTATTTAATACCCCTAATCAACCTTAGTTTTAGAAACCTTATATGTACCTATAGTCACCGCAATGGTCTCTTCCAAAGAGACTCCGACAACAAAACCATGTGGAGCCCCTAGTTCAAACCTGGGTGTCAGCTAGACAAGTGAATCACTCAGATCTGTTATCGAAATGTCAATAAGAAAATGTTCTTCTCAACTTTTCTATTGAGTAGGTGAAGCGCTTGTCTTAAATCTCGATATCAAGCCTACTTGGGTTGTCCGCTTCAGCATGTCGAAATTCAAGCATACTGGGGTGTTTAGCGTTTGAAAAGTAATTTAAGACCCTCCCTGTACCGCTTGTACCGTAGTACGTAAATAAGGGGTTACAGGCAGAATTACACATTGCCGCAAGGACCACGCAACTCTGCAAAGCCCTCCCAGTATCTTAAATTCCTAAGTTCCATTGCAGAAACAGAAACT
The DNA here is from genome assembly GCA_023653785.1 of Ophioderma brevispina. Taxonomy (NCBI): domain Eukaryota; kingdom Metazoa; phylum Echinodermata; class Ophiuroidea; order Amphilepidida; family Ophiodermatidae; genus Ophioderma; species Ophioderma brevispina. Next base: position 24,857 of record JAMKCH010007839.1, on the reverse strand, counting down.
GCTCTGGAGCCCAACAGATAATGAATATTACAAAAACAACCAGGAGAGTCGTTGTTACGCTTTGACTGCGCTGGTCCAATTTCTGATGTGTTGTTGATGAAGCTGTTCCATTTTCATTGGTTACTCCTTCCACGGGAGTTGTGCCTGCGGTACTGGCGCTTGTAGATATTGCGGATGCAGCAACGCGTTTCTTCTGCTGCCGAAGCTTCCTGGCAATTCGTGTGAAAGAGAATGTCATAATGAGGCAGGGAACAAAGAAGTTCCATAGAAACAGCATGACTGCAACACCTAGCAAATTGGGAAAATGTTTACATTTACCGTTTAGTATGGAATTAGCAGTGAACGACCAAGTTATTTCCATCACAGGAGCAAGTAGACATGCCAATATGGCAAATAAGGTAGCTACCTTTCTTGAGAAATGGTGGCTGTACCATACGGGGTACATAACAGCGATATATCTTTCCAAAGATATTGCCACCAAGTTGTAGGTAGATATCGAGAACAGAATAAAAGTAAAGCGAGGGTGATACCAAAAAACGCAAAACAGGTATGCCGTTAGTGGGTGTTTAGGAGCGCACACAGGAAATATTTCCGAGAAGGTTGTTTTTAAGATCAGAACAACAGATGCCACCATGTCAATTACAGCCTGAGAGATGATTAGCCAGTTAGTATGATTTCCCTGTGAGGACATTCTGGCAAAAACGATGCATACGGTAATGTTTCCTAGAAAACCAATTATTCCTATGACAATTTTTAATGATGCCAGAAATGCCCCAGCAGTCGTTGTAAAAGACTGTATGCATGACAATGGTTCCACTGTGGTAATGTCAAGAAGGATGGAATCAGTTGATGCTGACATTTTGCCTCCACAAAAATCACACACATTCTGTTTTTGAAGTTGAAAGAGAAGTGTAATCAAAGCGGTTTACCCATCCTGATTTTAACGACCGATATAGCTGGGATATAGCAGGTGGAACTCAAGTACTCTCGCCAATTTCATGAACAAGGACTTCATTCGTGAATCGTATTTATTTCCGTAAATAGTATTTCATTGTGGCAAGTTTGAGCAATCAGAATAAATCAGAGTAAATTAATTCGCCCCGAGGCTGAGCACAAGATGCTTGATGTAACATCTGTATCGAAAGGTGGGTGTATCAGCACAAATATAATTGTTTTCGGAATTTCAGCTCAAGGACTTTTTCGTGCATGTTTTTCCTTTAAATCAATCAAAATGCAATGCAAACACTGTTCCATGATAGAGGTAGCCTGATAGCTGAAGAGCAACTTATTTGCAATCAGGTTATATAAATCACAAATTTCATATTGTAAGATATTGTTATCACTCAGAGGAATATTATTAGACAGCGTTAAAACATTTCTATACCAGGTATTTTGCCCAAGATATGATTAATTTGTAGACGTTATTTTGGACTTTGGCAGCTTTGGTTGTTACCAGTATTCTGAGAAATCAACCCCCAAATTTCAAATTACACAGCTGAATAGAGATATGATATAGAATAGCCCATAATGATTGTTGAATATTAATTAGTTATTTTTCTCAAGGTTATTGTGATTTAAATCAAGGGGAATTGTGATTTCTGAAAGGCTTGTTGGATTTTTTATGTGTAAATGTCCGAATATTTCCATTAAGTAATATGCAAATGTGGATAGTGGGATACATCACAGCATATATAGTGAAAAAACAACAGGGCCATATAATACCAGATAATCACGTAGTGTATTAAATGATTGAATGTGCAAAAAACGTCAATGAAACTGGTTTTCAGAATAAGAAAACAGTGGGCCAGAATTCAATAACAACCGGGAGTTGAATAATAACATAATAACAAATACAGTATATGGCGTCTCTCCAGATACCACATTGCCTAAATGGATGAACCTAGACTATTAGCATGAATTTCCTTTGTGAACCGCATTTTGGCGAGAAGGATGCCATACGTGGATGTTGCGTGAAGAAGCGTTGGGGTTGAATTTTCAGTGTAAACCGTACACTTTGGGTAATACGCATCTTTTAATGAATAATGACATCCATCAGCCTGGTAATTAGCACCCCTACACCCCGCATCCCTGGGGTGTAGGGGCGCTGATCCTGGGGACGATCCAAACCACAACGGTGGGGGTCCAGGGCAGGGTGTCGCTTAAAGCGATAAGTGTTTGTGGTTGGTATATTTGAGGGTCAACTTGTACATGTATTCCGAGTACAGAACACCATGATAAAATCGGAACCTTTAAGCGGTAATAAAAAGGTTAGTAGACTTAAACGTCGCGTCAGCAGGATATTTGTGAATTATGAAAACGGGCAAATATAAGTGCTGTGCAATATTCCTCAGCTTTTCAATAAAATGACTTTTGGGTCTAATCTGATAGAAAATTTATTAATATAGTTCTAGAGCCAGCACACACACATTAATTAAATCAAGAAACTTCTATATATATGCATCTTTACACATGAATCAATATTAAATTTGCGATCATCATTGAAATTATTGCTGTTTGCTGGGTTACAGCTAAACGCAGCAGAATATAACTTTCTATTTCAATTTAATTTCTCGATTTGGCACATACAAATGTAAAAAAATTAGAAAGAAGGGAAACAACGCTTCACACGTAATGTACATGATAATTTTTGGAAAGTGTAGGCAGTTATTCAAAGGAAATCAAAATTATAAATGCTAAAATCTAGCCCATGCCTCATAGTGAACGTTTTCTTTCATCGTTATTGGTACTGTATGAAGAATGGGAAAATAATGAATATTCACATAAGCGAAAGAAACCAATGTTAACTCAAGTGGAAGCAATCATACGGCAATGTAGTTATTGCTCTGTGGTTAAAATGATTTATAGCAAAAAAGTGTTTTGATATGTGAAAGTTCTCACGGAAATCATTAAAAAAAGAAAACCACACACACACACACACACACACAAACACACAAACAAAAACACACACAAAACGTGTCATTGAGAGCAATGCTGTCCTACCTTGTGTAGGAACCTATTTGTATGTGAGTGCCACTCTTAGTTTTCTTTAAAAAGGTGATTAAAAATGTTCTAAAAACCATCCTATCAAAACCCATCAAACCAAGTGCCCCAAACACACAAATGTGAAATGCATTTCTGTGAAGCCTGCAAGAAGGTACATACTATTATCAAATTCCATCAGTGCATGTTAAAGTTTGGGTTAACCTTTCTTGAACATTGTGCATGCATGGACACTTTAACTTGCTTTGTCATGAAACCTGGGTCATAGATGCACCATATAGATTTGCATGCATGTCATGGTAGGGTGGAAGGTCATATACAAAGGCCAAATGTCATTAGAGGTCAACTTGTACAGAGAGTGAAGGAGGTGTTGTTGATATATCGCAAAAGGGGAGACACAAGCGGTTCGATAAGATTTTTAAAAAATGAATTTGCCAAAAATTACAAGTACTACTGGTGAAAACAGTTGCAAACTGCATCACTTAAATATTAACCAAAGATCAATTTTAAATCACCGTTATGTATTTTTAAATGTTTTCTGTCATTTGTCAGTAGAAATTATGACTTGCTGATTTGTTTTTGGGAAAAAGAAATACAGTACATTTTATAAAATAATAAAATTAAATTGCAGGCAGTCTACTAGAATTTTTTTTTTCCAATTCAGCTTAAAATGGTATCATTCACGATTACAACATAATTATCTGGACAAACCGGAATTATTTTTTATTCACAGAAAAGAAGTCTTGTAACTTTTTTCTATGGTTGGGTTTTTCTCTAATCTCTAATGATAACTATTACACCATCATCATCATAAATAAACATAGCCTAATGCTGTCCAATTGGATCTCACAAAAATGGCATCATTACATCATATGCTTTGCATCATTTGATGACATCATAGGAAACTACCCATTTTGCAGTCTTAGTTTGCAACATAGCTTTGAAATCCGCAATCTACAGTAGCTTTTAAACTTGGTGTAAACTACACCTGGGTTTTTATGATCTCAATATAGCACCAGGGCATTCAATTTTTCTCTTGCATGATAAAATTAGATACAACCTGAGTGAGAAATCTTTTCTCTAGCAAAATAGAGAAATAAAATAATATTTTTAATCACAAAATATGGATACTATAACAAAATATAAAGCATGAGTGGGTGAATGTCGTTCATGTCATGCTGAATTTTCATTATGGACATTAATTTCTTTGCAGAAGTATTACCAATATCTAAGAAAAAAAGTATTATCAAGTAACATCCTAGAGTCTAGACGGACTAGGACTAATGAACTTTTAGAATTAACCGAATTATTGTTTTTTAATAATCAATATTGGATGTAATAATGCAATCTTTCGTTCTATCTTGGTAAAATATTTTGGGGCAGAATGTCAGTCAGTGTGAAGTTACTTAATATTGTGCATTTAAATCGCATGTAATGTGAAATGAAATAATCTGGCTTGCAGTTCCTCCTTGGAACGTATTATTTGACAATGCTTTTCTTGTAGTGTAAATGCTGCATTCATGGTCTCTTTGCTCATGAGCAGAACTTCACTTTGCTTTCTTCCTGACTTCCTCTTCAGCTCCATTTCTAATCTCTCTATTCATCTCTTCTCTCTCTCTCTGGTCCTTGTGCTCTCCCCCTTTCTCGCTCCGTCTCTGTGAAAAAGAGATGTCTATAATGTAATATATCGATATTCTTTCGCTCTCCAACCAATTTAGGTAGCTGTGCATAATAATTGACATGCGATCACATGTTAATTATCATATTTATTCACAGAATGAAATACTTTGTTAACACGTGATGCTATCTTTGAGAATAACCAACATTAATGGTCAACCAAGTAGTGCCTTTAATTTTAAATACCATTTGAAAAAAGAAATGCAATTCATCGATCTCACATTCCCCACAATGCAGTATTAGGTGGGGTTAAGTGAGCTGATGGTATATCATCGAGTACGCATTGATGTCATAAGAAAGCAATCTGTAAAATGTGCAATCGGCGAATTAAAACCATTGGGCAACAGGAGCAACGAATATTTAAAAACAACGACGTTCAATAATAATGGGTTATTGATATTGACCTTAGATTCGTCTTAATTATGCAAGCAAGAATCAGACTGGGATGGCACATGTTTAATAGAAACTATACCCCATGTTTGATTGGCTATTCAACATCATAGGATGAATGTCATGAAGGCAAAAATTTAGAGGCAAGTCTGCAATATTTTTATCCTCTAGCTGCATAATATATAATATGCATTTATATCATAGTATATGAAATGACACAGCCACGCATTCCGTACACAACCACACCACGCGTCTTCTACTACCGCTATTGTCACCACTATTACCTCTCAAAACAACGACGTATGCTCGGCATAATGTATATTGCCTGTTTTGAAATAAATCAAACCCCAATTTCAAAGAGGACAAATTTATTTGAAAAATGTGAAAGCAAAGTATTAACCTAAATCCAGTTAAAAAATAAAAATAAAAATAAAATTATATGAACCTTCCAAAGAGATCGTCGCTTTATGAAGTAACCTTGGGAAAAATTTCGTTTAAGTGGGGCTTTTTTGTGCCAACCTAAAGGGCGCTTGAACAAATTTTGGATAAAAGCTAATGGTAGGGAATATTTATTGTAGGATTTTCCCCTTTTCTACTGTCTTGGTTTATCTGAACTTCTTCCTTAATTGGAGTAGAAGGTTTGTGTGTCTCAGAAGCTTGCCAAATTGCCCGTTCCTGAATACACAGACGTCCATTTTGCTCTCCAATTGCAGCAAAAACAATTTCGGCCTTACTATATTAGAAAAACAGCATAATAACAATAACAATAACAATAATGATAAAATTAATAATACCAATAACAACAAAACAACCACCTTAAAGGGATAAGCATGGATTTGCTGATCCGAAACATTTAAAAATAAGTAAAACTTCGTAATTTGTATTTCTGGTGTTACTTCTGTGCAATAGATGTGCTAAAAATAACCTGCACAGTGGTTGTCCTTGAAATCTGGTGTATTAAATACAAGGCAGTACTTTTTATCTGATGCTGTAACTTCTCACGTGCGTCTAAAAATTCCGACGTGAGATCAGAAAAGCCGTCCCATGTGAATATCCGCTTTATAGCGAATGTTGTGCACCATGCCCTGTAATTTGACCTCAAACACAAACATTATTGATCTTATTTATCTTGTACTGGTGTATACCACAATTACATGTTAGTATGTAGATTTGTAGACGCCATCAAAGATTTGTATTTGACGCCATCACTGTATGGCTATTTGCGGAGACAATTTCCTCAATACTCAATTTCACTGTTCGGTTGTTTTGGTTCCTGTATTGAAGTGTTATATGGAATGTACATACCTATCTTTGATTTATAAGCATAAACAAATCCATTTCCACATTTTTTTATTTTTCGCATTACCATGACTGCCTTATCCCTTTAATATGCGCTCATGCCCAGAGCTCTCTCTAGCCTTTACCAAGCGCTAAGTAGCAGATTATTAACAAAATCAGGAATTGATAGTACCCGAAATAATAGTTTTGGCTAAAATTAATAAAAATAAAAAAAGTAAAAATAAAAATATTGTGAAAATAATATAAGAATATTGAATGAACTGGGTCACATCACGAAGTTGGACCTCGGTATCCCCTGTCCTCGGTATCCCCTGTTACATCGTTAACCTCTTTGCCGTACTCAATTTTACAATTTGGTATCAATGGTGTAGCTTAATTTGCCTTAAATAACTGAACATTGGGTCAAAATAAGTCTCCAAAAACTTAAAAGTTTGCTTCCAAATGTTTATAGTATAAGGTTTTCAGCTGCTGTCACGATGTAGCATGGTGTCCCCGGTGTGACATTTGTTACAATCGCGACACATTTTCTATTTACACCATTTTTGGATACACTATTCATTCTTATTAAATGTTATGCCAGATTTGCTATTGTGTGCATGACTTAAATTAAAGCTTGATAATATCACAAGTGTTATATTTTTGAAAAGAGGACCTCTAATAGGTGTGGTGTCCCCATGAAGTCCCCGTACATGGGACAGAATTGTCAAAGTTTCCGACAAAACAATGTCTAATTATTTTGAAGTTCTCCAAATTCTTTCAAACCACAGAGCGAAAGTTATGAACAATAGTGTAATCAAATAGGGTCACTCTTTGATCCAAATCTAAAAATTCCATCAAATGTCACACTTTGAGTCCAGTTTCGTGAAATGACCCAACTGCGAGATAGAATAACAGAAAACAGCCCACTGCTTCCCATACTTAGAACATGTGTGGATATACCTGAATCGTCGATTGTGAGGATCTGTGTGTATGTTCTGTATTTTATCATTTAGTCGACATGAATGTGAATGCTGATTGGTTAATGTACCAATTATATTTTCCGTATTAATAGAGTAATTTTCAGAATCACTGGTAAGAGGCCCAAAATTAAGTATTGCTTACATCATGTATCGAGTCCCTACTTTACATGCATTAAATCTATAGATGTAATGATCTTGTGCACTGTGGAAGAGACTGTTTTGGTCCAGCTCCCTCTGAAGAGCGCAATCCAAAATGACCTTTTTGCGTTCAACACATGGTGATTGTGAATGCCTGCTGGCAATCCCAAAACAAATAATTTACTGATACAATTTCCTTACATTCTTTATGACGTACATAAACATTTTTAAAGCTCCCCTGTGTGTTTGGAGGACTAGTGACCTATGAGATGTCTTTCAAAGAGGTAAGTTAGAATGTTTTCCCTATCTACAGTGCCATGCTACCCTGCAGAATTCAGCTCTCACTGTGACTCTGTGCACTGCATCTAGGCAAGACTACTACTGTGGCCATGACATCATGGTCTAGGATTTCATGCCTTTTTGGGAATTGGGGAAAATTGTATGTATCAGGACAATGATGACTGAGTTTGTGTTACTCATGCAGTCTGGTTGCAGTTAGTCCAATCTTGGTTGATTTGTAGCTTTGTAATGGCCCAGTAGAAACAGGCCTAGAATGAGGTGGCCTACTCACAGTCTGGCTTTTCTGGATTCTGTACTTAGACTGAAGTGTATAGCTGTGCTAATCCAGATTTAAATAAAAATTTAATCGACTTTAGGCTTACCACTTCAATGTCTACTAAATGATAAATCGTTACCCCCTGTTTGTTCTCACGCAATACGGAAAAATATAGATATATTGCCGTATTGCGTGAACACCCGTGGATAACTATAAAGTATAACAGGTCAAAATAATAAGTCCCCCCCCCCCCGACAAAGGTACATTTGTTCTGGAAAAGTTAGACTCTTGAACCTGTTACAAAAATGTAAAATGTACACTGCAATGTTACACATTTAATGTGCTCACAAACATCACACACAAAAGGTAACCTTCGCCCTGAAATGACGTCATTTATTAAATTTGATGACGAATTAAAAATGACACTTTCGTGTATTGGGATTATACAATGAGAAAATCCCGGGAGAGTACCAACAATCCTAGTACAACACAGGAATACCAACAGATAAACTTATTTTGTTGCCAATGGATAGCTATCGTCATCTTTCCATTGCTATCAAAATGCATGCCTAGAATTACGTCAGAATAACGTTATAAAGTTCACATGTCAGCAAAACTGTCAATTTCCATAGTACACAGTGTAGAACGTTCCCCTATTCTACACTGTGTAATTCTAGGCATGTTGGTACTCATTTTGGTAATAATGGAAAGCAGATAACGATAGCTATCCCATTGGTACCAAAATCAGTGTCTGTGGTTTCTTGTGTGGTAGACATGTCGGTAGCTTCTCTCCGGGATTTTCTCTATTGTAAAATCCCAATGCACGAAAGTGTCATTTTAATTCGTCATCAAATTTAATAAATGATGTCATTTCAGGAGAAGATTAACTGTTGTGTGATTTTTTTTTTTTGCACATTAAATGTGTAACATTGCAGTGTACATTTTACATTTTTGTAACAGGTCAAAGAACCTAACTTTTCAGAAAAATATTAGACTGGTTCCATTTTTCAAAGCAACTAGTCCGAAGGCATTTTTGAGGAAAAAAGCATTGAACCTTGGTTCTATATAGAAATTTTAGGCTGATTCCAATCTTCCGGTCCCACCCAAAGCTAATTTTTAGGGGAAAAAGTGCCTTATTTGCATAAATTCTAAATGGCCGCCATTTTAACTTTTTGTACATAACTCAAGATTTAAGGCTGTAAAGACTTCATTCTTGTGTCTATACATATTTTTTCAGGTCAAGAACACATCTAGACCATCAGTTAAGGTATATGCCATATATTGACAATTAATTTGCATAAATTTAAAAATGCGGCCATTTTGAATTTTTATGCAATTAACTGTTAACATGACCTAATGCTATAAGGTCATGCACCAATTTTTCCAATTGCATTTCTTTTTCTTTTAACTCAAGTTTCTTCAAAATGCCAAATGTCTTACTATCATATCCTTTACGTCCCTAGAGGAAAATGACGATCACCGCAAAAAGGGGAGTTAGCGTTTCATTCTTGTTAGATATCAGGGCAATTTCCCCCTAAAACAAGGCAGGGGTCCGCCCCGTGTATATGGTCAACGATAAATGACACCAATCATAATAATAATAATAGCAGAGATTTATATAGCGCCTTATGCTATTGGCCTCTAAGCGCTTTCACAAATGGTCTCTGATCACTGTGGGGGGGCCCAACCATACCATAAACCATTTAGCAAAAAAAAATTTTGCAAGGGATGCAGCATATCGGGATCAGCGCTTTCCTTATCAGCAAACATACATCGAGATAACCATCGCAACCGGGATCAGCTTCCCAAATATCGCATGGGTAAATCTCAAGATATAATCTCAAGATTTATTTGCGACTAGGAAAGCATCTTGCTCTTGACGTCATGAAAACAAAGTATCGCACGCCAAATCTCCACATACCAGGCCGATTGTTGAATATTAGTTTTATTGTTTGCTCATATTGATGGTCAAAACGTCATACAATACTTTTATTCATATCAAGAGCATTTTTCGTCTTTATATATCAAGTCATTTCTACGCTTTGTGATCATATTCTCTGAGACATTGTCGCTCACAAGAAGTATTGGTAATAAACTAACTATTAAGGACTTTGTTTTACACATATCAACAACTTTGTTACATTCATCGATATTGTTGAATCATTATTCATTTAGAAGAAACAACAATGCAAGTTCTCACTTAAGCCAATGCAGTACACGATCAATTCTGCAGATGAAGATGTACATACACAAAACAACATAAATATAAGACCATGATTTTAAGAGCAACTTTTAGAGCTTATGTTTGCATTCAAATGATCCCAAATAATCAACTGGATAACAAATTTCGTGATCTCGTCTAAGATATTTTATTTTTCAACACTAAAATACTCTGATCGCTTCATTTATAGTCATTAACAATAGCAATTAGAAACCTTATTATTTACCTTTAGTCACCGCAATGGTCTCTTCCAAAGAGTCTCCGATGACAAACCCCTCCGGGTCCACTTTCTCAATTTGATCCTTGCTCCTTTGGAGCACAAGGAATGTCGCTTCTCTGTGTTCTACTGACACTTCTTTCTGCAGTCAAATCTTCACCAGAATTACAAGATCATCAGATTTAATCAACCATTCAGCTTCATCTCAACTGCTTAGAACGAGCCGACCTTGAGACTCCCTTCTAGCATCTGCTTCCCAAGCACTGATATTGATTGCCTTCAAGACAGTAGTAAACGCAGTTCTTCAGGATCAGAACTATTACTTTTACTCTTTACTTTTATGACTATTCAAAATTCGCATTCCATCACATGCTCATGGTGTTGAGAGTTGGTAATACCTGTTTGGGATATGATGAGATCTGTGAATCCTATAGCCAACGAGGTCTGGACCCTAAAAGTGTGGGCCAACGGCACATACATCGTGATTTTTTTTTAATGGTATTTTTTTTAAATTTAGGTCTCTTGTCTACCGTCTGCCAATACAACTTAAAATCATGGTTGTTTGAATTGTTCTGTTATGTTTATGTCAATGTAGGGTGGCTTTTCCCTTCTCTCTTGCCTCTTTATACATTGTGACTACGGGGTAGTTTTCATCTTTGGATGACCCATCAGGCCCTGTATTGAAAGTTAAAAATTTACAAACATGGGATCAGACAAGTGAATCACTCAAATCTGTTCTCGAAATATTATATAAACAAGCAAGTACACTTTTGAACTTTTATATTGAATCGGTGAAGCACATCTCTTGAATCTCAAATCAAGCTTATCTGGGTTGTCAACTTGAGATTGACGCATACCGGGGCTATCAGCGTTTGAAAAGCAATTTAAGACCTTCCCTGTATCGCTTGTATTGTAGTGGCGTAAGGAAGGGATTTGCAAAGCAGAATTACAAATTGCTGCAAGGATAACACAACTCTGCAAAGCCATACTGACATCGTAACCTTCTAAGTTCCATTGCAAAAAATCAGGAACGTTCTGGAGCCCAAAAAGATAATAAAACTTACAAAAACAACAGGAGAGTCTTTGTTACGCTTAGAACTGCGCTGGTTTAATTTCGGATGTGTTGTTGATGTTTCATTACCTTGCAGGGGTCCTGTTGATGGAGCCGTTCCATTTCGTTGGATACTGCATTGACGGGAGTTGTGCCTGCGGTACTGGCGCTTGTAGATATTGCGGATGCAGCAACGCGTTTCTTCTGCTGCCGAAGCTTCCTGGTAATTCGTGTGAAAGAGAATGTCATAATGAGGCAGGGAACAAAGAAGTTCCATAGAAACAGCATGGAACTGCAATAGCTACCAACTTAGGAAGAGGTATGCATTTGCCGTCTAGTATTGAATTGTGTGTAAATGCCCAAGTTATTTCCATCACTGGAGCAAATAAGCTGCCAATATGGCAAATATGGCGGCTATCTTTCTTGAGAAATTGTTGCTATACCATACGGGATACATAACCGCGATATATCTTTCCAAAGATATTGCCACCAAGTTGTAGGTAGATATCGAGACCAAATAAATGTAAGCGAGGGTAAACCAAAAAACGCAAAGACAGGTAATGCCGTTAGTGGGCGTTTAGTAACGCACACAATTACTATTTCAGAGAAGGTTGTTTTTAAGATAAGAACAACCGATGCCACCAGGTCAATCACAGCTGAGAGATGATTAGCCGGTTAGTATGATTACCCTGAGAGGACATTCTCGGGCCAACACGATGCATACAGTGACATTTCCTAGAAAGCCAATTATTCCTATGACAATTTTTTAATGATGCAAGAAATGTCCCAACAGTCGTTGTAGAAGAGGGTATGCATGCCAATGGTTCCACTGCATCGACTGTGGTAATGTCAAGAAAGTTGGGATCGGTTGATGTTGACATTCTTAGTGACGAGTTTTCATTTGTCATATTGCTTCAGAAATTACCCATCATTCTTTGTGTGAAGGCATAATACACACGTGCAGTGAAAGAGAAGTTTAATCAAGGAGGTTCACACAACTTTCTACATCAGCATTTTGTGTTAACATAGGCCATAGAAATACTTCCATACATCTCAACTTGGAATCCGTGAGCTTCCGTGCTGCATATTATCTTCGAAGCACAAAGTCTGGAAAACGTTTTAGTGCAGTTTGAAATAGGTAACGGCCGTAGTTGAGATGCTAGTGTTTAGTTATTTCCATAAGGTGTCCTTTCATTCGGGCAAGTTTGGTCACCCAAGTGGTCTGACCACAAGATGTTTTGATGTTGGTATCCGTATCGAAAGGCGTATATCAGAACACGTCTAAAACATCTTTCTCTGCCTTCATGCACAAGATTTTTTTTTCTTTAAATACCATTCAACGCAAACCTGTTCACTTAGAGGTCGCCCTTATGATTCCCAAGCGCAGCATTCTGAATCAGGTTATAAATCACAAATTTGGCATTTTTCAAATTTGATCGTTCTGGGTATGATTCCTTGTACAAGTTAAAATGACCCCCAATTCATTTCTAATTAGCATCTCGTTAGTTCTGAATTTGGTTTCACCACTCCCATGAGAAATCGACCACCAAATTAAAACAGAAGTGAATAAAAATATGCATTATCAGAATATCAGTTAATGATATAAATTATGTTTTTTTCTCAAGGGTATTGTGTTATGAAAGGCTCATATTAAATTGTCACAACGGGTAAATATCCAAATTATTTCCATCAGACTAAGTTAACATGCCAATGTGGCCACGATGTTGAATATCTTGTGTGAGAAATGGTGTTCACGATATGAGATGTGTAACTCTATAGTGAGGTCAAAATGTCAGTTTCAAAATTAGAAGTCCCTGGATTGATTGATGTCATTGGATGATTGATGTCACTGGATGATTACACTTAAGTGCCCAAGCTAAAAAACTTCCGTTAGTGCCCAAGGGGGGGGGGGGGGTTCCTAGGGACCCAACCCAGATAACCACTTTCCCGTGGGAGTTTGATCATGACACTAACACAAGTAAATGGGGGTCACGTAAGAACCACTACCCCCATTAAAAATGAAAATCCGACCTTTGACCTATGACCTAATGCCAATTGAAATCACTCTTCGACAAGAAAAAAGATTGGTTCGCACATTTCCATCCTCAGCAACTCCAATATAAGGTTTTGAACCAAAATAATTCATTATATCTACTCTAGAATAACCAATTAAAATAATCATTGCAAAATATAGCCCAATTTATAACCATCTTGTATTTTTAATTATCGAACCTTCAAAATCGCCATTATTTTTACCCTAGACTTACACGTTAGAGCACGGCCATGACAAAATTAAAAATTGGATGCTACATCAGCATATAAAAGGTTATTGATTTAAGTTATTATTAATTATGAATTATTACCTCCTAAGGTTATATATCTAGCAAATAAATCCCAAGATTTAATTACTAATTATTTTTATTTGTAAAATAATTCTTGTTTTTTTTTTTTTCCACTTCCGTTAGTGCCCGGGGGGGGGTTTTCCCTAGGGACCCAACCTAATTATTCTAATAAGGCCCTTGGGGCGGATTTTAAAATTTTTTGTATCAGGAAAGCGTATTCATAAATCAGCAATTAGCACAACTCCGTGAAAATTTGATTGCGTAACCTGAGAATCACAAAAAAATCCCAAATTTTTGGTACTATGAACCCCCCCCCCCCCCCTTGGGCACTCGTGGTTAACATCGGAACACAACGGAGCCCTCTTTTGAATGTGAGATTGGAGTTAAGTGTTTGATCGAATTGTGTAAACCGCAAGCCCAACGGCGTATATAATTCTGCTTGTGGACCTTGAGCTCCCTGGTTGGTATTTTGCCGATGGAAGCTCCACTGCAGTTCTGGAGTCTTTTAAAATTAACTTAAACATGACAAATACAAGCTGATTCAAAAAGAAGTTTAACTTATTTTTGTTGTCATTTTAGTAAACACTCTGCACAGAATTCATGTAACTAATATGTCATTAGAAATTGAGCAGTTTTATATTGTCAAATTAAACAAAATTTTTGAATTTTCTCGTGCCAAACCCGAGTTTACTAATTTGACAAAACCGGCCGGCCATTTTTCCTTACTTCACACATCTGAGTACACTTGGCAAATAGTTAACACCACTACCTCTGCAATACTTTTTGAGAACTTTTCTGCAGGTGGCGCAGACCATTCCAACTTGCTTTTCGATACAAACGGTATCCTACGAAGCAAATACCTCGTAGGATACCGTTGTATAGGAAAGCAAGTTGGAATGGTCTGCGCCACCATGCAGAACAGCTCTCAAAAAGTATTGCAGAGGCTAGTGGTGTTAAGAATGCAGATGTACTGTGGACCACCTTCAAAGAGGGGCTCAGTGAGGGAATTCAACTTGTTATACCACACAAGCAAACTAAATGCCGTGACTCACATCCTTGGATTGATTTGGACTTTAAAAGAAATATCAAAAGAAGAGACAATGCCTATAGAGCCAGTAGGAAATATGGTAGACTAAAGGACAAGTTGAATTTTCAGAAATTGAAGAAAAATGTCCAGAGAGATCTCTGTAGATCCTATTGGAAATAAGTTGAAAGTATTGTTACCCTGGTGTTGCACCACTCAGAGTGAATGGGAAGCTCATTTCATAAGGCTGGTCATAAGGCTGCAGCATTAAACCAACAATTTCAGTCAGTCTTTACTCAGGAAACTAAATTTGAAGAACCACCACCTCTTAAAAGGTATCCTTCAATGCTCGATGTCAACATTACTGTTGCTGGAGTGCAGAAGCTACTGAAGAATTTAAAACCTGGAAAAGCAGCCGGCCCAGATAACCTTAGTCTCCGAGTTATGAAGTAGCTATGCGATGTTATTGCCAATCCGCTAACTACAATCTTTAGAAAGTCTCTGCTTGAGGGGTGTGCACCTTCAGACTGGAAACACTCGAACGTAACTCCCATATTTAAAAAATACTGCAAGTAAACTTGCGTCACCCCTGGCAAGATGGCAGTCTGGAACATGACCTCAGATGACCTTTGACCTTTGTCCATGACCTTTGACATCATCCACATATGGAAGAACCCCTGTTGCAACTTAACCCCAAGTCTGGTTTAAATCGGACTTATCTTTTCAAAGGAGACGCAAAAAACGAAAACCTAACCAAAACCTAACCTAACCAAAACCTAACCAAACTGGAACACATATACGGACATTCGCACCCTCGCTATATCACCCTCTGCTTTTCAAGCCAGGGGATAAAAAAGGCAAAAGTACAACCCGGCAAATTACCGTCCAATAAGTCTTACTTGTATAGCATCCAAACTCATGGAACATATCTTGTGTAGCCACATCATGACCCATGCCAGCCAACATAACATCCTGTATAGCCTTCAACATGGCTTTCGCAATAAAAGATCTTGCGAGACCCAGCTTTTAGAATTTGCACACGACATTGTAACAAATATGCAAAATGGTCTCCAGACTGACGTCTGCGTGCTTGATTTCTCCAAAGCTTTCGATAAGGTTGGTCACCATAGACTTGTTGAAAAACTTCGCTGGTATGGCATCGATGGCAAGGTAAACAGATGGATCCAGGATTTTCTGCATAACCGATCCCAGTCAGTAGTTGTTGACGGAGTAAAATCGTCCAGTATTCCAGTTCTGCCATGTGTGCCTCAAGGCTCAGTATTGGGGCCCTGTCTGTTTCTCTTCTACATAAATGACATTGCAAACCTGTCATCTACCACAAGATTATTTGCCGATGACACCATGATTTATATGACCATCACAAATGAAAATGACGCTGAGTTACTCCAAAGAGATCTTGATACTCTGGCAAAATGGGAGAAGGTTTGGATGATGGAATTCCATCCTGACAAGTGCGAAGTAATCAACATCACTCGCAAAAGAAATGTCATCCAGTATCCATACACCCTCCACGGTCACCAATTAAAACATGTGGACCAGGCAAAGTATCTAGGAGTTGTTATTACCAGCGACTTTAAATGGAATCAGCACATTGACATAATTACCACCAAAGCAAACAACACATTAAATGTAATCGTACCATCAAAAAAACAGGCCTATAAGTCTCTGGTGAGACCATTGCTAGAATACAGTAGCACGGTGTGGGATCCACATTCAGATGTACTTATTGGAAAGATACAACAACTATATTGGCAAACATTGGCCGACCGGAGAAGGAATGCCAGACTTGCCATGTTATATAAAATCCAGCACAACATGGTAGCTATTGACATCACTAGATATTTGGTGTCTAAAGACTGCACACCTCCAGCCCGCACCGAGAACTCTCAAGCTTTCTTCATTCAACGTTCAACCAGAGATTACCACAAAATTCATTCTTCCCACATACTACCAGGGATTGGAATAGATTTCCAGATCCCATTATCCAGGCCTCTTCACTTGACACCTTCAAAGCTGGACTTAACTAGTCTCTTGGCGCCTCGCAAGCACCAATCTGACCTCAAGTGCTATAGCCTTCAGTCTTTGAAGTTTGCACTAATCCTGGATGAAGAAGAAGAAGAGAATTCCTTTTAGATTTTTTACTACACCATGACAAAAATAAGTAAACTTCTTTTTGAATCAGCCTGTAAAATGCGCACTCTTCAGAATGTGTGACCGTAAACTTCCAAAGATTGTTTTCAATAGATAGATGAATGTAGCTGCATAAAAGTGGTGAACTATTTTTGAACAGGCAAAAAAGGACGAAAGGATGTATATTCAAACATCGCAGCAAAAAAAAAAAAAAAAAACACTGTCATTCAACCCTGGTATATTCTGTATAAGTAACAAAGAAGTTAGTGGATTCAAATGTTTCAGGTCATTCGGGAAGCAATCTAAAAACAACCAACAAAGACTAGGTTTTTTGACTCATTCAAATGCATTTTACATGCTGATTTTGAATGTACCCATGAAAATAAATATTTTGAAGTTTTTGAAACAAAAATTGACCAATATTAATCTTTGAGTGACTATAGTCTGCACCTGCAGGGCGCAAAGGGCTAAACATGCCTTTTCAAAGCAACTCAGCCGATCCCTCCGTACCAAAATATCAGGCCAAGAGGCAAATTATGACTTCGAATTCAAGTCACGTTGCGCCCGCATAGTCCCTCGCATACTCATTCATCCAAATCATGTCAGCTGTAGTTGTTAAAGCACCACACAATATCCAAAGTGAAAACCTGTGTGCTACGCATACAGATTGTGTTCGTTGCTGCAAATGTTCAAGCTTCCCAGCCGCATAAAATATCGGATTGCCGTTTGGATATGATGAAAACATAAAACATTCCTGAAGACTGGCATCACATATTGCGCTCTTGTCAAACACTTTGCAGTAAAATATTTCTATTTCTATTATTGTACGTTTGTCCAGAGTTCTTTCAGGATTAAAAATCGACAAAAATATACAGTTTGACATCTAATAAACCTGTAAAATTACACCATTTATTAATTAACAGTGCGTGTAAATTTACTATGATTTTAACAGTGCGTCGAGCAAAGAGTGATAGAACGCTCCTCCGAAATGTATGAGGGGCGAGATAACGCGTGTCCTCTGAAGACGTTTTGTCCTCAAATCTCATGATAAAGATATCGGATTTTTACTTTACCCTATATTGCGTATTTTGTGAATTTATAGTTTTGGTAATTATCTGTCTATACTGAGTATTTTTCCGAATTTGAAGTTTTTGTTATTATCCTGAACTGCTTCAAGTTCAGTTTTGGTGTTCTTATATATAGCGAATTCTACTTCATACTTTCAATCACTGTCCGAATTTAAACATGTCACCCACTTGCTGAAAGGCACCTTAACTGACGTTCTCCTTTACTTTTATATCCATAAGATTGTAAAAAAAGATAGTAGAATTTAGAGTAAAATATTGTAAATTCAGATGAAGAGTGACAGCATTTACTGTTTAATAAAAAAGGCAGGCAGATATGTGTTTTAAAAATTTGATATGTTAATTTTCTGTTGAATGAAATGAAAACGAGCTATTGTTTAAAGGCAATAAATACTTTCAACATTGGAGCCACTTAACCCCTTAAAGTTAACCAGCTTATTTGATTCATAGGCTTTTATGATGTATTTAGCCAATTAAGACTCGGGAAGAAAAGCTTAAAAAGTTTGTATTGATATATAGAAGTAGAATTTCCAATTTGATTGGTTACGCAGAAATTAATCAATCACTCTTAATGATAATAAGCCAACAGAAGTGATGTACGAAAGATGGTAGATCTCATAGAAGTTAAAAAACATTTTTAATCAAGTATTAAATTACGCTCATAATATAAAAAGGTGTTTAAAAACTCATTACCAAATTATTCCTAAGACAGTTTTCGTATAATAATTACACTACACTATTGTCGTATATAATAGTGGCGTCAAAATAATTTACAAGACTATATGGTTAATAATATGTTTTTATTCGTAATGACCAAATTTTAAAAGTAGTTAGTTTGTGATTCTAGGAACGGGAAACTGACAAGTATATAGTTAGTGATCCTTGGAAGTAGGAAACTGATCAGTAGTTAGTAATCATAGGAAATATAACTGAAGATCATTATTAGGTTCAGCATTAACTTTAATTTGATTATAATTAAAAATAAAATAATCTCAATAGAAAAATCAAGTTCATTTGCGGAAGAACATCGCCGGATAAGAAATAAAGGAGGCCCTCTATAATCATCATAGTTTAATTTCACCATCAATTTTGAGTTGGTGTTTTACAACTACTTTATCATGTCTCCAGTGTTGTTTATCTCCAATCCCAAAATCACTTGTATCATAAAAAATGAGAAAAATGTGAGAAACTTCAGGGCATGCTCTCTGGAAAAAACAAAGCTTCAGAGCATGCCTCCATTACAATGACCATTTATTACTTTTATGAAGAAACAGGAAGATGCTGCATAGCTGCCCTTTGTTTATGGAGCTTGTAAGTGACGCCTCGATAGACCTTTTGTTCTTCATAAGCTATAAAGAAGCTACATGAGGCAGCCCTTTATAACAATACCCAAATACCTATAGCTTATTAGCTTTAAGATTTGGATTATATAACCGTCTTCACAGCAAGCAAGACTCTGGAATACAACACAATGGCCCATGACCGCGCTATTTATATCATACAAGTTAACTATTACCAAGGTGGTGAAACGCATTCAAAACCAGTCGTCCGTGCTGGGCGCTGACATTTTGAATATTGCACGGAATAATTATCAGTTTGGGTGCTTGTATACACACATAATGTCAATTCGATACAACAATCAGCCAAATATCAGTTGTTGGATGTTTGGGTGCTATTGGGTGGTTAAATTTTGTCCTACCCATGGCCACACAACGAATGAAATGACACATCAGTCGTCTTTAATTAAATAAACCGCCTCAATGAATACATCTTTTCACCTAAGCGCGCATTGCATTATGAGAAAAAAGAGTATCTGAGCACAATGATCCAGGTACACTATTATTCAACCTGGCCACCTCTAACACATACATTAATTGTATCACTACCGATTAGTGTATATGCAAAGCGGCACCCCAGTATTTTGAAGAAGCGGAGGCAGCCATTGCTTCTATTGTTGGTACTCTAGGTTTTCTTTGTGGTCGGAAAACATGCGAGACGGTGAATTTCTAAAGATTACGTAACGTTTTGCCTCTCTATCTATATAGAACCTCTTTGACTATTACTATGAGCTAATAAAATCACATTTCAATAGCTTTCATTCACCATTGTATTGAACAATACATCCCATGCATTTTAGTACGATTGATGATACCCAGGACATGCATCGTCAGCTGTTGTTAATATGTGCTCATCCAAGACTACTGAACTAAGCCCTTGGCAGATTAGCATGCCTTACCGCATAGTGATGTGGTATGGTTTGTATGTATAGATTGTTGTTGTTTTTGGGCAATTCCATTTAGTGTTCCGGCCCCCCAGAAAACAAAAATGCAAAAATGAGGTCTTTCCCCCCCCCCAAGAACCAGAATGCCACTCATATATATGGTTCTAAATAATATAGCGCGCATCCTTGCAAAGCGGCATTGTGGTTCTTGGGGGGGGGGGTTCAAATATGGAAATTCCAATTACCCATTGAAGCCTGTATTATAACTTTACATAAAACCGACTTTTTGGGAATTTATGTAAAGTGGGATTTTTTGAAAAACCAGCAAAAGGTAAACTTTAAGCAAGTCGCTTTATGATGCAAAACATTTCAAGTTCATCCGTTCTCATGAAAACTATAGAGGGCGTCCTTCATTCCTTATCCGACGATGTCCTTTGTATTGTAAAGAAATGTATTGGTTTAGGTGATTTGTATAATGTAATTCCATAATTTTCTGTAATGATTAAGAATTAGAAATTCATGAATGCGTGGAAAATATCACGCTTCGTGCGCATTTCTGCATCTATTTAAATAATAAAAATGTATTATAATATTATGCAATGCAATAAAAATGTGCATTTGTTGTACATTTAATATGTTAAAATAAGGACAAGGCTCTTTACTATCATAGACTACCGTCTTTTCCGAGATCGCTATACTGATAGTAAAGTAAGGAAATTTAAAATAAGTTACATGAGAAAGCATGTGTAGACGACCTAATTAATGCTTGTGAAAAAATACCAAAATTGTAATGATGAATATGAGTTCGTTTTAAAAAATATTTCACTGCAAGCCATATCATCTGAAGTGCAACCGACCACGACGACGACCGACGATTACGATGAGGATGATGATGATACATAACTATATTGATATGATGCGGCCTAACAGCAGCGCTTCCAGGCACTTCACAATCGAAAAGAGCAATTATATCAAATGCGAATGCATTAGAACAATGTATGTAAATACAGGTAAATTATGCACAAAGAATAACCATTAGAAATTAAAAAATTGTGAGTTAGTAACATAGAAGAGAAAATAAATCCAGTTGTTTTCCATACTGGCAGTAATGGGTTATCTAATTGAGGCGCTAATTTATGGATAGATAATGTTATATCTGCATTAATATAGTAATATTTTAATATTATAAGATACTTAACAATGTTAAAAAATCACAAAAGTCTATTTGCTACATTTCAATTCTATAAATTATTGCTGGATTGAGGCCTTGCAAAGATGATAGATCTTTCTAATTATATATTCCATCAGTTCGGCAGCGTAATGGCGTCATTCCTCAAGAAAAAGTCCCATTTGTCCCCCTAAATCTGACTTCATGCCGACAATTCAGCACAGAACTTGCGTATCTGTCATTACCGTCCAACTGTCGAAATATTTGTCCAAAATACCGCAATTTTGATCGAATATTCTGCTTCACTAATTTGGGCGAACTTTCTCTCGTGGATCGATATCATCAACGTCCTCTGATGTTGAATTATTGATTTGCCCATATGACCGTTGTATGTCAGAACTGATTGGCAACCAGTATTTGTCGCTAGGGTAAGTAGCCATTGATATTTAGATGATAGGTGGTTTGCTTCCTGTACAAAGGCGAGAGGCACTGACACTCGTGCTTAGAGCCACGTATCGTAATCTCTAGTGCCTGTCTAACACCTTGCACCGTTAGGTCATGGGAGCAGATAGGGATAGATATCGCCTCTTATCATCATAGTCATAGGCCAAGTGGCCTGCAATACATTTTTTGATGATAGTTCGAATGGCAACCAATAGGACAAGCACTGGTGCTGTACTCCGTCGTCGCTTCACGTTTTTTGTCGGAGACAGTCCACCGTAGGGATGTGGTAAGCCGTTCAAATTCGACTGTCCTGACGGCAACAAGTATGACAGCCAGCCTGGCTGCCAAACCAAGTATCAATCAAAGGAGAGCCTGTCTTGGATGCACAAGAAATTTCACACCCGCTTCATGGTGACCACCTCTGTAGGCCTGCTGAATAATGGTCTTGATCAATGTCAAATAGACTCTTAAACCGTTGCCTGAACCAGGTAAATTTTGATCACATTTCAGTGATTTTTGTACATTCACTTCTGCCCTTATCAGATCGTTAAATTGTTAGCAATTACCATATAATGAGGGCACATAAACCCGTGTAAGTTACTTGCACTACATGAATTTTCGGTGCCTTTCCAGTCCTCGCTTTAGGCTTTCGTTAAGTCGATCCCGCCTTTTCAGCAAATTGCTCAAAGTCAAATTCTCATCTTTATATAATCGAAATAATCATAGTCTTTTGGTAATCCGCAAGATCTAATGAGTAATTTCAGAAACTGGGGTCGTCAATATTTGTTTATCGTGTTCTCCCAAAAACGATTGAAATTGGCAGATGGTACAGCTGGGAAAGGCAATACGGTTTGTCTTCTAACCGTAAAAAAAATAATGAACAGAACTTCAGTAAGAATGAGTCCCCACCCATCACTAGCCTCAAGACATCGACAAGGAACTTTATAGTTACTGGAATATTTTTTTCAGGATTCAGATTTCTAATCACTGTTCATCGGCGTCAGTCACCTCAGTTTATCTTCGAATTTTTTTTGCAAAGTGAACTTAAGAGTGGTTCTGCGTTGGTTTGACGTCGCTTCGCAAATTATTACTTAATTGACCTTTCGTGATATCCCTCTCATTCCTCGTTCCTCGACTTCGCGTCAAAAAGTTTTTTTGTATCATCTGAACCGTTCGCCTTAGATTGTATCTGTGCCAAATTTGATTTGCAGATTGTCTTCCCATAAACATCACAATTTTGTATTTTCCGTCGGTAATCGGACACAAAATACAACACAATTGGCCCTAATGAACGCCATGATACAAGCATTTGTTCCAAATACCAAAACCGGTAAAGCAACCTAGGCAATTGGGAGTTTTCATTTTATTTTTAAAACCAATTTTGAAGAGTATACACTTTTCAGCTTCTTTGAGGTCTTGACGTTACACACGTGTACTGAAGTCATTACTGGAATTCTCCGCGTTACGAGCTCGAGCACAAACACAGGGAATGTGGTGCCCTATCAATTTGCCAAATAAAGCGAAGTCGAAAAACTTGCCGAAAGTATACCCCAAATTGCATCATTTGTGCTGCCACTCAAACTCTTAGGGTCTACATTCCCCAGACAACAGAAAACCATACACTGCAAACATTTCCTCTGAAAGAGGCTGCACGAGCGGAAGGGGAGGAAAAAACGCCGCCTCAATCGCATCTCTCGCCATCAATCAATGTGCCCTTCTGCCGCACGTTTCCTCCTGCTTAACTGCATCTTAGTCCAAAAGTGTTGGACACATTTGAATGCCTACTTCAAAATGCCCCCTCTCCCCCCTGGACAAGTTGATCCTAAATTTTGTTCTGCCACCCTCAAAGAACCCAACCTTGATTGGTGGATAGGGAGGGGGCTGATAGAATGCTCCAAGCCTCCCCAACCAAGTTGACATGATTTCCTTATACTCTTTCAGAAGAAATGCTGCAATAAATCGGGCAAAAAGAGCAGTCGTGTTTCCACACATTGGCCTAAGATTGTGTCCCTCAAGTGAAAAAAAAACATCATCTAATTTTACATTTGTCCTCACATAACTTCTTAATTAAGCAAGCTCTTAACACACGAATTTTCAAAGTGCACATAAATAAACAGATTGGCTTATGTCATTGCATGGAAAATGAAATCAGCGGTCAACTTAGGGAGTGGTCAATAAAATGTACTCGGGTTGCGCATATTTGGGCTCAAAATCGTCCATATAGACAGTAAAAGGCTCTGAATTTAAGTGGCTTTAATACTAAATTTAAATATCATAGTAAACATAATCAATACACTTCCACGATGTTACAGGAGCTATATATTACACGTGATTACTCCAATATAACAGAAAACTCCAAGAACATTCATGGGCACACTTTCTGCCTTTGGTAAATGAATATAGGCCTTATTCAAACAGTAGTGGAATTCCTGTGGAGAGATGATGATTATTATGAGGATATGATGATGATGACGACGACGACTGACGACGACGATATGATGACGTGTGCGAACGACACGATGACAGTGTGCTTTCCGCGGACAAAGGTGTCTTTTTTGTTTTTAACAACTTCATATCATAATTAACAAAAATAAAAAAAATAAAAAAAATAAAAAAAATAAAAAAAATAAAAAAAATAAGAAATTAAAAATTTTAAACATGTCAATACGTTTCATATAAGGTTACGCGCTTTTTTATGATACATAGGGTAAGCTTTAATTTGAAATGAAAATACGAATTCCAAATGGCAGAACTTGCATTCGAACCGCGAAACCCCCGCTTATCAAAAGGCGAGATCGTTTGTGGCCTCTAAGCCAATTCGCTCTTCACATATCGATGATGCTGGATACATGATGATGATACATGATGATGATGATGTGAAATGACGACGAACTATAATGATGATGATGTGATG
>JAMKCH010007838.1:0-131649 GCA_023653785.1 Ophioderma brevispina | reverse complement strand
GTCAGAGCGAAACAGGCATGTTACGTATTTGTCCTCTGTGATACGTCAAAGAGACAAATAGGTTTATATAAAAACGGTTTATCAGTTATGTTTTGATGCTAAGATACGGCCCTATATGAACAATTCGTCTTTACACATACGCGTGTTTGTGGCTTTTTCGTATAATAATCTAGGATTTTTTGGCTTCCATAACTTTGTGTTTTTAATGACTCTGTGTCTCCTGACTTTCTATTCCTAGACATTTTATCTTTGTCTTTGTGATTCTATAACCACGATAACATAACATACCCGTGTCCTCTATAACCTTACACTGTATCTATAGGCCTATGATATGACTTTCTATATCATTATTTCTTTATTATTATAGATTCTAAAGTGTAGTTTTTTATTACAAACGCGTCCATAGCAGTTGTGTCCTTGGGAAAGAATGAACGTAGGTTTTTCAACTATCCGGGGACATTAAATCCAAGTCCGTTTTGAATTTCTAGTATCTAAAAGTCCTTCCTCAATATGTTAATATTACAAGAAGAAAAATTAAGATTACAAACCCAAACAAAACACCAACAACAAACAATAATAAAACCTACAGTGTAGATGTGTTTTGTTCGTTTATCTGTCGTGTCCCCATGAAGTCACAATGAAAGCCGAACTCCAAACTGAAATTAACTTTTAACTATTTGTTCACCAGATTAGTTCATGGGCCAGAAGGTTTTCACTCCCTAAGAGGGGTACAACTAATGAATTTTGTGACAAGTGTGTAGGCGACCCATGGGGATAACCAAAAGGCATGCTAGAAAAGATGAGTAGCTATGTCCAGCTAGGGGTCAGTAAGGTATCTGGGTGGATCATATAGTGCTAAAACTGAAATCCCTCCACATCATTTACAAACCATACCAACTTCTGATATGATCCAAGCGATTAAAAAAGTGTAGAGTCATAATTTTCTTGTGACCCTTTAGTTTAGGGGATACAGCAAAATAGGTCACGGTCAAAAGAATTGGTAAATATGTCTAGTCCTATATGTAGTTTTCATCAAAATAAGGATTATAATATTTGACACATCCGTACAAATAGCTTTTGGCTATGCGACAATTCCTGGGGATGGAAAAACACGTCCACCACACGTGTGACTTTAAGTCTATGCCACCCGAGGGAAATTTAGCCCCGGTCCTTTTTGACTAAAATAAACACCAACGTGTCTTTACAAATAGAACAGAATTTGTTTTGGTCCCTTCCTTTATGTATTTGGTTGTTTTTAGTCCTTTGGAAGGCGAGATGAAAACCGCCTTCAGTAGTTCAGATCCGTAAGGTGGCTGTACATGGGGAGTTCAAAAAAGTGGACTTTTTTGAAAAGTGACATACCCCCATGTCCATATTTTGGAGGACTTTTGAACCACTCACTTGCCAAAAATAGACCATTCCTGTCAAATTTTCTCAAACCTTTGGATCTTTTTATCAAACAATCAGCTAAGTCAGCTTTGCCCCTTTTGTGAATACGATTACTCCTCGTTCCTGCGGACCGCCTGGGTTAATTTTTGGAATAGGGTGAGTTATTTTAATGAGATGCTTTAATTTGGGACTTGTTGGTAGAATTCCTTCGAAAAAGAAGTTTATATATTGAAAGCCTACATTGATCGAACTTACTACGAGATATTTAAAAGCTTAAGAGGCCATTTTTCTGTTAAGGTGCAACTTTTTACATGATACAAACATTTAATTGTAGATTTTTTTAATTTTTAAATAACCAATCACAGATCGTACCGATTAGTCAATGTTCTTTGGGGGTTTTAGCAAGTGGTGCCCTTTGGCATGCTTATTTTCAAGATTTGTAATTAGAGAGCTTCCAATCTTCTATTCTACTAATATGGGCATGGGCACTCACATATATTGGAGTCTTGGGGTTATTTTTTGCTAAATTTCCTAAAAAAAAATAAGAGGTTTCTGGGTGACCAATTTTCAAAAGTTTCCCCCCCCCCCCCCAAAAGAGGTCCTTTGGGCTACAGTGGTAGAATTGTCCAAAATAGGGTTCTTTGGGTGGTATTTTGAAAAAATATATTGGGGTGATTGGGTGACGCCGATGTTTTGAAAATGGTTGTCTTTACGCCTTACCTACGCGTCACCGCCTCCAAAATAGAGTAACCGTCCCCGCATGAGATCTAGCTACTAGTCTGTCTGTCCGGCAATGCGTTTCGTTATGCTTGCAAGCGTCTAAGCAGCTCATCTGGGTGGATCTTACTGCGCATACGACAACCGTGTGGCACCAAGGCTTGACACTCAAGCTTTTCAGACCATCCCAGATCGTCGCCTTGTTACAATTCATATGTACATGGTTACCACCTAGCTTTATTGTCAAGCCGTGATGGGCAGAGTATTCGTCTACTGCGTCGGTCTGTTGAACGGAATCGCAAGGATCTGTACTTGCTCCCATGCTGTTCAACTTGTATGATCAGCGATTTAGCTCAAACAAATCTAGACAATATGGCTTTATGCCGACGATCTGCCCTTCTCCACTCGGACATGCAGCTGACAGATTAAAAGTACACTTCCTGGCAGATATGACCCCTCTTGCGCATATCTCAAGACCTGGTAGACTGAACTGATTTAAGCCAGACCCACCGCGAGCTGCCTCCATCTCAACATCCCTCAGAGGCTCATCCGACAACATCAATGACAGCACCCCCTCTGCCCTACATCCACACCCACTTATCTGGGAGTTTAAGCTTGACCGGCAGCTTACTTACGGCAGCATTTCGAGTCCGTATGCACCGGGGTATCTTCGAGGAATAATACCTCCTGTGCCGACTTACTTGCTGGATCCTCATGGGGTGGCAGCCCAACGACTCTACGCACCATTGCCCTGGCTCAGGTCTACTACAGCGCTGCTGAATAAGCCACCCCAGCATGTGTGCAAACCGCTCTCACCAAGAAGCCGGACACAGTACTCACGAGACCTTGAGAATCATTACTGGTTGCCTCCTTCCCACTCACATCTTGAGTTTGATTTCTGCCAGTGCTTTCAGGCATGCCCTGCAGTGCTTCGGAGAGACCTCCGCACCAACAACTGGTGAAATACGGCTCTGCTTTATTTTTTTTGGACAACAATGCACCTGCTTGCATAACACATTCAAAGAGCCACACCAGCTCTGAAGACGGATACATGTGCTCTCGTCGACCTTTCTGTCTACACACTGCTAAACTCTCCAGCGTCTCCATCAACATCTTACACACGGAATCCCTGCCGTCTAGATACTTACTTCAGACCAGACCAACTCACTATTACACCTATGCAGAACTATAACATACCCACGTGGTAGCATCTTCAACGCAATGAATGGTCACCTTAGCGGATTCGCACAAGAGTCGGTCGCATCAACAGCAATATCACCGATTGGGCTGCGACCATCTTCCAGCCTGCAATGGTGGTGATCTTCTCTCACATACTGGCGGATCAATATTCTATATGAGTGCCCTACCTTTCGTCACCTGGACATAGACTTCTCAAACCCCACAATCAACAGTGAGTGGGCTCCTCCGTCTACACATAGTAGCTGCTTCCTCATATGCCAAAGACTAATGCCTTGCATATATGGGGTCTATGAGTTAGCAAGGAAGGGTGGGGAGGACGACATCTGACGTTTGTTAGAAGTGTTTCAAAGTGACCCAAAGGTCAAAGGTCATCTAGAGGTCAATTTGCTTAGAAATACCCGATGAACCCCCAATTTGTTCAAAGGACCACGGATCTGAGGTCAAGTTCAACACTAGTCAAAGTCACACAAGGGGATGCACTAGTTACAATTAAAGACAACAAAATGAATATCATATATTTTGAGTGGAGCTTTTTGAAGGCACTGGTTGGTGTAAGTTGGTAGCAAATATCTTTGTGCATGAAATGGCTTGCTTGTGATAGTTTCTTTACTTAGTTTCAATTTAAAATGTGATTAAAGTTAGCACCCCCCATGGTGGGGGAAAAGGCACTCAGTTGGGGAAACAAAGAAGAAATATCTTGTACAAGTGGGTATTTTTGATCTCCTAATAAAACCTGTATTTCAAAACAATTATTGTTCTTTTAAAGATTCAAAAAGATTTCCCTGCCGTGATATTATACAAAAATGCTTAAACAACTGACATTTTAAAAGGAACCAAGTAATTTTAAGCTTCATAAGCATTAGTCCATTAAAATAATTAATAAGTGATAGTTAGAGTTACCCTGACCAATGTATAAGTCATCAATGACCAAACCATGTCTTTGTTATCCTATTGTGTATATCATTTCAATAGAGGATTTTCACACTCTTCAAAAACGACTGAATTCTTGAAGACTAAGCTACTCCGTAGACTTACCTAGCATGCTTTCATACCTAGAGACATTAACTTTTCACAAAACATTGCTAAATTTGTAAAACCCTTCTTAGGTAGTAACACCCTTTTTTGGCTCGCTGGCCCAAGGCTAAATATAAATGTGACGCGACTTCGTTCATTAGAAACGCGTTTCTTTTTTCTGAAAGTTGGATGATGGATGGATGGATGAATGATGATGAATGGACTGAATGGATGAATTATGGATGGAGGATCTGATGGGAGGTAGATAGATGGATAGATTGATGGATAGATGGATGGTAGACCTGACTAAGACATGAGGATGGTGATGAACCGTCGTTCCATAACGAAAATGTAGAATGCTCCAAAACTTAACACCGGATATCTTTAGTTGGTTTCGTCTTCATATCAAGTTAGAATAACTAGCGTTGCACTTTGAGGCAATTTGTTCCGAAGCTTTTGCAATCGTGGTGTTGCTTGGATGAGCTGATTAAGGGGAAATACAGTCGTATTAACTGACTTCCTCCGCGGCGGAAAGAAATAACTTTTGAAAAACACCTCCAATACGATTAGGCCCTTTTTTGTAACGATACACTCTTGCTGTATGGGCATGGATGCTATCTTCTAGAGATGTTTCAAATTAAATAGGTTGAAAGGTCATGAGCAATGCTTATATTTGTTATCTCATTTTGGCAAGCATAATGCGTTACGGGAGGAGGGAATCAAATTAATTCATCTTTGAAATATAATGGCGTACGAAAATTTTAACAAGAACATATAATAAGAGAGGCCTACACAAGAGAAAATATAAAGATGTATAAGTGATTAAACGAAGAAATGGCGAGGAAAAGAGGAAATAATCTCTATAAATATAGTGCTATATTTATACACATGCATGCATATTCAAGACGAAATTAATAAACAAATATGAATCATTTAGTTAAAGACGAAATAAAATGAACATGGTATAATAGCATTGTCTACCATGAAATAAATTGCGCCAAAGACTAATTAAGTTTACAAATACACATTTACCACGTCTTAACTTACCCATATAATAAACAAAAAGTTTTAATTAAACGAGGAACCCGATATTATCACCAAATTATCAAATTTATACACTCCACTTACATTCTTTTTTGGCTCATGCCAATGAGAAGGAATTTGGAACCACTTTTGAAAAGATCGGCGCTTACCTTTGAATGATCTTGAACCATCATACTATCGTAGATGAATCGTAGATAGAGCAAACCTTTTTAACCCCGAGACATGGCAAAAATCACCAAGGACATCCGCTTGACTGAGCTTATCAAAGGATTGCTGGCAAACATGATGTTCTTTGTTCAGCTAGGAGCGAAGAAGAGCCGATGGCGTAGGCTCAAGAATGGATTATCACAAGGGAGCGTGCGTGCACCTCTCCTGTTCAACATCTATACCAACGACCAACCTAGAGTGCAGGAACCTGTCGTTTTATTTATGCATACGATCTTGGAATTAGCGCACAAGATGCAGACTTCACAGCTGTTGAAGAGAGACGCTCCAAAGCTTTGAATGAACTCATTCCTTATTATGAGAAAAACCACCTACGTGTAAATTCATCCAAGACACAGGTGTGTGCTTTCCATCTACGCAACCGTGAAGCCAAACGTCAGCTTAAAGTTACCTGGTCTGGACCCCCCCGGAGCACTGTGATAGCCCTGTCTACCTTGGACTTGGCATTACCTTGGACCGCACTCTCTCTTATAAGACCCATATTGAGAAGATGAAGAGTAAAGTATGTTCACGCAATAATATCTTGAACAAACTTACTGGCACAAGATGGGGTGCTCGCCCACATACCCTAAGATCGACGGCACTTGCCCTGTGCTACTCATGTGCAGAGTATGCTTGCCCTGTATGGGAAAGATCAACCCATGCCAAGAAGCTTGATTCAGCGTTAAATCCCTCCTGCCGGCTTATAACAGGATGTCTCCGTCCAACACCAACGGAAAACTGCCGGAATTGCTCCACCAGACATCCGCCGTAGCGTAGCGAGCATGCAAGAGCGTAACTGCCAAGTATCTAATGTGAAGCACCCAATGTCTGCACAGATACCTGTTGCAAAGTCCAACCTCTTGATACAGTCTCTAAGGGGCTTAAGAGAGTAGCTTTGTGGAAAGAAAGACTTGCCATCAACCAAGTAACATCTATTGGTATCGAACCTTGTGAGCATCTCCCACCTGGAGCTGACTCCTCATGGGCTGAATGGCGATGCCTCAACAGATTGAGAACCAGAATTGGCCGATCTAAGGTTCCTTGCAGAAGTGGGGCTACCTGGAAGCAGATCAGGACACTACCTGTGGTTGTGGAACAGCACCACAGACAATGGATCATCTCTTGTTCTGCTCACTGCTGGAGCAACAATGCACAAACAAGGACCTTGCGGAATTCAGTGAAGCAGCCAGACGTTGTACACGTCTCTGGCTGGATCATATTTGAGAATCACATGTTTGTACACGATAGAAGAATCAGATAATGTACGGGTCATCAAATAATGCACGCGGGTCAAAACTTCTAGTAGCAACTAGAAATACCGTCAATCACTTGATATTGATATACTGCTCAGTATCAATTAACATGTCTGCATCGTATATATACCGTCTAAGAACTTAGTATCAACAATCTATGGTGTCAGACCTGGCTAAAATGATTGTGTTGAAAAAATATTGCTTTCTCGTAGGAAGTATTGAATTCACATGCGCTGACCATTCCAAATAATGTGGTATTGTACTGGTTTTCATTCAGAAAACTGATTACATACACGCGTACATTTTAATTAGCGAGAACAAGCTTTTTTTTACCCTCAAAGGACTATACGTTTGACATTAAATATTGATCTAAAATATAAAGTTATGTTATAATTTGTCAAGTTCGAAAGCTGTTCAGAAAGTTTAGCTGCTATCATGTTGCAATATAATAGTAGGCCTTAGAATCAAGTATACTTCAAGAAACCCAAAATTCACCTAACAATCGTTTTGGTTTTGAAACCGCCAGGGAGGTGCGAGAAAGATTGCTCACTCTATTCTTAGAGAGTCTTAACGAGTCTGATCTTTTTCGCACTTCCAGAGTATTTTCAAAACAAACCAATCAACAATGAATTGCGTCATGGTCTTTTTGGCACTATTCTATAGCGCATGACTTTGGACATGTTGACGTGTAAAAGTGTTTTTAAACTATTATAAAAATCACCTCAAAATTTAGATATATTACGTTAATTATTAATGATAATATAATGATTTTGATACTATTTTTTTCTCAAAGTATATGACGGATAAGGACCACGCCGCAATGCATTCGTCAGGATAATCGCACTTGACTGTATGGGTCAGTGCAGGCACTGACCCATAC
Source organism: Ophioderma brevispina (assembly GCA_023653785.1). Taxonomy (NCBI): domain Eukaryota; kingdom Metazoa; phylum Echinodermata; class Ophiuroidea; order Amphilepidida; family Ophiodermatidae; genus Ophioderma; species Ophioderma brevispina. Next base: position 123,945 of record JAMKCH010007838.1, on the reverse strand, counting down.
GGTCAAGTGCGATTATCCAGACGAATGCACTGGGCTAGGGCCTTAAGCTTATCCTTATTATAACTACTGTAATGATATTAATAATACCGACATTTTGTATAGCGCCTTTTCAAAGGCGCTGTTGCCTATTATTACGCTGCCATCAGGAAATCGTCATAATCATTTCGCCTCATCTAGTTCAAACGTTCAAACTCCTGATTTACGGTGTCCGAATGACGACAATTTAACACACAAAATTATTTTCACACCACAAGAATTATCTGCATGCAATAATTATATTCTCACACATTGCATGAATTATTTCCCACAAAACAAATCACACACTGCATGAATTATTTACACACAAAAAAAAAAAAAAAAAAAAACAAATGAGGGCTCCAATGTTGCACCTATGACTCAAGTTTGGTTCCAATTAAACTTCAGCTTTTCAATTGTCAATTTTACTCTTGACCTCACATGACCTTTGACCTTGGTATGTGACCTTTGACCTCATCAACAAATGAGGGATCCAATTACGGCGGTCCGGTAAGTACGTAATCCTGTTTCTAAAATTGAAAAAAAAGTTGGCGTAAATTGAAACCAGCGTTTGAAAATTCTCAAGACTGGAATAATACCGAAAGGCATTGTGGGAAAAATGGATTCGCCCGTAGAGATTGCATGTTCACTTTTCCGTGTCTGCGAGCATCGAAGTAGCCGACAACAATGTTCAATTTTCTCGCTAGGTTCTATAGGTTCAGACCTAATTACGTACATATTCAAAACAAAACATTAACGGACCCTTTGATGCAAAAATCTCCATAGAACCCCTTCGTTTTCCGGAAACGACCAAACCAATCAACAATGAATTGCGTCATGGTCTTTTTGGCACTATTCTATAGCGCATGACTTTGGACATGTTGACGTGTAAAAGTGTTTTTAAACTATTATAAAAATCACCTCAAAATTTAGATATATTACGTTAATTATTAATGATAATATAATGATTTTGATACTATTTTTTTCTCAAAGTATATGACGGATAAGGACCACGCCGCAATGCATTCGTCAGGATAATCGCACTTGACTGTATGGGTCAGTGCAGGCACTGACCCATACGGTCAAGTGCGATTATCCAGACGAATGCACTGGGCTAGGGCCTTAAGCTTATCCTTATTATAACTACTGTAATGATATTAATAATACCGACATTTTGTATAGCGCCTTTTCAAAGGCGCTGTTGCCTATTATTACGCTGCCATCAGGAAATCGTCATAATCATTTCGCCTCATCTAGTTCAAACGTTCAAACTCCTGATTTACGGTGTCCGAATGACGACAATTTAACACACAAAATTATTTTCACACCACAAGAATTATCTGCATGCAATAATTATATTCTCACACATTGCATGAATTATTTCCCACAAAACAAATCACACACTGCATGAATTATTTACACACAAAAAAAAAAAAAAAAAAAAACAAATGAGGGCTCCAATGTTGCACCTATGACTCAAGTTTGGTTCCAATTAAACTTCAGCTTTTCAATTGTCAATTTTACTCTTGACCTCACATGACCTTTGACCTTGGTATGTGACCTTTGACCTCATCAACAAATGAGGGATCCAATTACGGCGGTCCGGTAAGTACGTAATCCTGTTTCTAAAATTGAAAAAAAAGTTGGCGTAAATTGAAACCAGCGTTTGAAAATTCTCAAGACTGGAATAATACCGAAAGGCATTGTGGGAAAAATGGATTCGCCCGTAGAGATTGCATGTTCACTTTTCCGTGTCTGCGAGCATCGAAGTAGCCGACAACAATGTTCAATTTTCTCGCTAGGTTCTATAGGTTCAGACCTAATTACGTACATATTCAAAACAAAACATTAACGGACCCTTTGATGCAAAAATCTCCATAGAACCCCTTCGTTTTCCGGAAACGACCAAACCAATCAACAATGAATTGCGTCATGGTCTTTTTGGCACTATTCTATAGCGCATGACTTTGGACATGTTGACGTGTAAAAGTGTTTTTAAACTATTATAAAAATTACCTCAAAATTTAGATATATTACGTTAATTATTAATGATAATATAATGATTTTGATACTATTTTTTTCTCAAAGTATATGACGGATAAGGACCACGCCGCAATGCATTCGTCAGGATAATCGCACTTGACTGTATGGGTCAGTGCAGGCACTGACCCATACGGTCAAGTGCGATTATCCAGACGAATGCACTGGGCTAGGGCCTTAAGCTTATCCTTATTATAACTACTGTAATGATATTAATAATACCGACATTTTGTATAGCGCCTTTTCAAAGGCGCTGTTGCCTATTATTACGCTGCCATCAGGAAATCGTCATAATCATTTCGCCTCATCTAGTTCAAACGTTCAAACTCCTGATTTACGGTGTCCGAATGACGACAATTTAACACACAAAATTATTTTCACACCACAAGAATTATCTGCATGCAATAATTATATTCTCACACATTGCATGAATTATTTCCCACAAAACAAATCACACACTGCATGAATTATTTACACACACTCAACTGGAATTATTTACACACAATGCAATAATTTATTACACAATGCAAATATTATACAATGCAACTATTTATTACACAATGCAATAATTTATTACACAATGCAATAATTATTACAGGATACAAGAATAAATAACACATTAACACATGAAGCATAATTATTAACAACAATAAAAAACAAATAGCCTAATACTTTGAAGGTTGAACGGGGATGAAGTTGTACGAGGACGAGGTGTCTATGATTCAATGGAGTCCTAGGATTTTGCACAGCTTGTTGGTGTACATAGACGGTGTCACCTCAAAAACTTGTATCAGTATCGACAGAAAAAGATAATTAATTCGAAGCCATGCCATTAACATGTCTTATATAAAAGATAATTGTATAATTAATTTGTTAGAAAACTTCAACACTGAGACAAAATTGTCCTTTGGTTTAAAATGCAGCAAACTAGGGAATGTGACTGAAATTTAGCTGAAAAATCCAATATGGGGCCATGAAGCTTTGCTGTATAATAGATAGTTACAAGATAGTCAGAAAAAGATAACTATGTTGAAGCCATGCAATTTTAATGTCTTATATGAAAGTATGTAATAACATTACTTCTAGAGTTAAAAAATTGAAGACAAAATTTTCCCTTTGTTTTAAAAAAAGCCTTTCAGTTAAAAATCCAATGATGCGGCTATGAAACAAATGCCGTTGCCTAACCCTGTGTTTGATCCATGTGAATAATATTTGATATTTTGACAAAAATTTCTGTATCAAATAAATGAAAATGTTTTACAAATTTTGGTCGCGTTCGCAGTGTTCTAGGGGACCCGCCGCAACTCATCCTGGTTGTTACTCACTATGTGGCAGCTTGTGTCGCTTGTCTGGCCAAAGCTGATTTTGTTCCACCTGGGCCCGTCCTGGCGTTTTGGTCTGGCCCCGCAAATACCCAATACCTATAGCTTATGTAGTGTAATTAGTGCTAAACTACATTATTATATCATCTCACCAAGAAGATCTGGAAGGCAACACAATGGCCTCATCTTAATGATAAAGCATGGTCCAGACAAGCCATTTGATGACCGCTCTATTTATAGCTGCATTACTGCACAATGAATTTAAATGACCCAGAATGGTCTTTGACCACGTGGTTCTTTCATTCTTTTACATTATATCTATACACAGCGGGACAGATATGTATCGACATATCATATGTATCATAGGGGAACACTGAGCCTTTATTTCAAGTAGGACGCCCTTTAACAAATAGACACCATAAAGTTAGAAAATCAGGTGTAACTACCTCATCAACAACCATAAGCATGTACTACAAATCAATTTCCTTTGGGGAAAAATTATGTTTCATGATGTCCTTAGGTTGCAGGAAGGCATACGTCACATTTGTTTTCAAAATGAAGGAAGTAAATGTTGGTCAAGTTGAGAAAATCCATATCGGACTTTGCTGCATGATTTTATCATGTGTCTTCGTGCTCATTTCGTACTTCTGTTTGCCGTACAAAATAACAGGAACCTATTGATTATCCCTTTGAATGCATTTTCTGTTTTTACCGTTACAACGTTGTGTTCACGTTCACAGCAGTCCTGTAAACTTTTGTTCTAGGACCCACTATGAAAATCACTTTTCATTTAGGATTGACTCCAAGCATGAAAATGGAAAACTAGTAAAAATAAAAGAAAATAAGGTCAATTTCAAGAACAAAAAACAAAAACCACAAACACAACAACAAAAAACATCAACACACAAAAGAAACAAAAATATAAACAAATCCAAATCAGCTTACATTTTTAGAGGTTCACGCTCTTTTCAATACAAAAGGTCCCATTAGTTTGTACAAGATAAGTCAAGTTCCAGAGACAGAAAAAATGCCCAAATCAAGGTTTTTCGATCGGCAAACCAACATTGTTTTGTTTATGCTATATCAAGTTTCCATCGAGGATCCTGTTTCTTTTCTTAACGAGAATCCATGCTTTTTAATCGAAAATTAACGTTTATTAATAAAAACACCTGTTTCTCAATCGAAAATGTCGATATTCGCTGTCAGGAGAAGTTTTTTTTGCTCTCTACTTTTTGTCGATTTTCGGCTGTAAAGTACGGTTTTCGATGTAAAAAAAACCAGATAATATGCCAAACCTCTATCGAGAAACCTCTTTTCTCGATCGACACCTGTTCATTTTCTACGTTCATCAAAAAGCCCGAATTAAAATCGAGATATGTCGATTCCATCAAGAATCCTTGATTCTCAGTCGAGAAACAAGATATTTCCATTTCAATTTTTAACCGAAAAACCTGAAATGCTTACCGATAACAAAATACCCTTTAATTCTCTTCGCAAAGCCATGTTTTTCGATCAAGAAACCTGATTTTCCGATTCCATAACTTAAAACTAAACATAGGCAAAAAATATACAGTTAAAAAAAGTTAAGTTAAGTCTGTGCCTCAGGAGTTGGAAGCACAAAAGACTTCTGGACAGGACACAGTGAAGGACGAAGACGGTCACATGAACAGTTAATCTACTATTTTTAAAACTAACCAATGTGGGGATAAATTTCGGTAGAAATTAACTTCCAGAGAACAAACCCCCCGGATTCCTCTAGAACTGTGGTATTTCCCTACTTCGTTATTGGGCAGTAACAACAATACCGCACCCATTGATGGACAAGTGCGGCCAGTACACCATACGTATATGCAAACCCACCAGCCCCGTACTCAGGGGGGTGCGACAAATCGAAAAAAGTCACAAGGGTCCCGTTTTTTGCTGATATTTTGATAAAAAGTCCAAAATTTAGCGAAATTTGGGACAACCAAAAATCCACTTTTTGTGAAAAAATGTTCCAAAAGTAGCAAAAAGTCCATAAAGGGACCATTTTTTTTTTGGGGTAAGGTCCACTTTTACCAAAAAGTGTCACTTTCCTGAAAAAAAAAGGTCACACTTTGGAAGTCCCCCCGCACCCCCCGCCCCCAAATAAATCCGGCGTACGTGCCCTAACCCCCACCCCATTCCTCGCACCAGGCGCAATCATAAATACACCTAATTAGTGAATTAGTCAAGAGTGCACCATCCAGCAGTGAGCCTTAAGTTCATTATTGGACAGTGTAACCTTTATTCATGATTAACCTCAGTCTGAACTGTATATTTTGTTTAGTGAGTACAACCTTGAATTGTGGGAATTAATTTGGGTATATAACTTCCAAAGAAGCATAGTTCACCACAACTGCCACATTTTCGTTTTTCCAAATTCAAACGAAGTAAAAGTTGCTACTAGTTTTAAACAAACACTCTTGATTAATGATTATTTGCATGTTATCCTGTGTGGTAGTTAATCGGCATGTATCAAATTTCTTTGACAATAAGGTTTTGGGGACACTCAAGTCAAGCGTAATGTATCCACGACATTAAGGATACTGTAACGGAAAATAACACTTTCCAGCCTTCTACAACTTGCCCTCACATGACCTTTGACCTCATCAACACATGAGGGCTCCAATGTTCCACCTATGACTCAAGTTTGGTTCCATTCAACTGTCAGGCTTTTCAATTGCAATTTTTACTCTCTTGACCTCACATGACCTTTGACCTTGGTATGTGACCTTGACCTCATCAACATTATGAGGGATCCAATACGGCGTCCGGTAAGTACGTATAGCCGTTTCTAAAATTGAAAAAAAAAGTTGGCGTAAATTGAAACCAGCGTTTGAAAATTCTCAAGACCGGGAATATAATCTACCTAAAGGCATTGTGGGAAAAATGGATTCTCCCGTATAGATTGCATGTTCACTTTCCGTGTCTGCGAGCATCGAAGTAGCCGACAACAATGTTCAATGTTCGTCGCTAGGTTCTTATATTTGCGACCTAATGACTATACATACCATATTCAAAACAAAACATAGTAACGGGACCCTTGATGCACAAACTTCCATAGAACCACTTCGTTTTCCGGATATTATGTGAGATTTATTTTCAAAGTGACCCACATTCTCTATGACGGACTGATAAATTTTAATCTCTCACACATTACCATTTAGATCAAATCTTTGCAGTCTGTGACGCAGACTAGACCGTGGGAAATACCGGACCCGCCGTAGGATCCAATGTTGCACTATGACTCATTTGGTTCCAATTAGCTTTTTCAATTGAGTCAAATTTTACACTTTCCAACCTATATTACAAACTTGACCCTCACATGAACCTTTGACCTTGTATGTTTCTTTGGACCTCATCAAGAAATGAGGATCTACTGGTTGTACCTATGGCTCAAGTTTGGTTCCAATTGAACTTCAGCTTTTTCAATTGAAGTCAATTTTACTTTTTTTATTTTCAGCCTCTTTTGCAACTTGATCTCACATGACCGTTGACCTCTTCCACAAATGAGGGATCCAATGTTGCCCTATGAATCAAGTTTGGCTGCCAATGTGAACTTCAGCTTTCCAATTGAAGTCATTTTACACTTTCAGCCCTATTTTACAACTTGACCTCACATGACCTTTGACCTAGGTACGTGACCTTGACCTCATCAACAAACGAGGGATCCCATGTTGTCCCTATGACTCAGTTTTGGATAAATCATGAAGTATGGATATTACATGCAAATGGTTAACTCTTTTCACAACAACATACAACAGTGGACAAAGTCATCCCTATGTGTCCTTCCTATGTTGCCTTCATTAATTCATAATTTGCAATTTGCAACTGTCTTATTAATTACTGACATTACTTTACCACAAGTTTGTTTTCTATTACTAGAGTGTGCCTACACGCATACCGTATCACAAGCCACCGTAATCGTTAGACAAAATTACATAACGCGCTTTCCCTGGCATTCACTGATTTTTTTGCTTTAAACAAACAAACAAACACCTTGTGGAAATTTTAAAATTACGTATAGTGCAACCCACCAGACCCGTACGCAGGGGGTGCGACAAATCGAAAAAAAGGGCAAAGTTCCAGTTTTTGCTTAATAATTTTGATAAAAAGTCCAAAATTTAGCGAAATTTTGACACCAAAATCCACTTTTTTTTGTGAAAAAAATGTTCAAAAGTCCATAAAAGGGACCATTTTCTATGGGTTAAGGTCCCCACTTTTACCAAAAAGGTCCACTTTTCCTGAAAAAAGGTCCTGGTTGAACCCCCCGCACCCCCCCCCCAAAAATCCCCTTGCGTACGGTCCTGACCCTCATGCCCATTCTCCACCATTCGCAATCAGAACTACACCTTATTACGAAAATTGATAGATCGTGCATCATCCAACAGTGCGCCTTAAAATTTGAACTGTATCTATTGTTGAAAAATATAACCATTGTGGGAATAAATTACGGTACAAATTGACTTCCAGAGAACAAACCCAGGATTCTAGAATAGAACTGTGTATTTACCCTATTTCGTTATTGGGCAGTACACCGTACCCCATTGATGGACAGTGCACCAGTACACCATTACGTATAGTGCACCCTACCCCAGCGTCCCTCAGGCGCAATCAGAAATACACCTAAGTTAGCGAATTAGTAAAGAGTGCACCATCCAGCAGTGAGCCTTAAGTTCATTATTGGACAGTGTACCTTTTATTCATGGATTAACCTCAGTCTGAACTGTATATTTTGTTATAGGGATACACACGTTGAATTGTGGGAATGAATTGGGTATATTAACTTCCAAAGAAGCATAGTATCACACAATTGCCACATTTCGTTTCCAAATTCAAACGAAGTAAAAGTTGCTACTAGTTTTTAAACAAACACTCTTGATTAATGAATTTATTTGCATTTTCTCTCCTGTGTGGTATTTATATCGGCCATGTATCAAATCCTTGTGACAATAAGGTTTGGGAAACTCAAGTCAAGCGTATGTATCCACGACATTAAGGATACTGTAACGGAAAAGAACACTTTTCAGCCTATCTTACAACTGGCCCTCACATGACCTTTGACCTTGGTATGTGACCTTTGACCTCATCAACAAATGAGGGCTCCAATGTTGCACCTATGAATCAAGTTTGGTTCCAATTGAACTTCAGCTTTTCAATTGTCAATTTTACTCTGAACCTCACATGACCTTTGACCTTGGTATGTGACCTTTGACCTCATCAACAAATGAGGGCTCCAATGTTGCACCTATGAATCAAGTTTGGTTCCAATTGAACTTCAGCTTTTCAATTGAGTCAATTTTACACTTTCTTACCTATTTTAACAACTTGACCCTCACATGACCTTTGACCTTGGTATGTGACCTTTGACCTCATCAACAAATGAGGGCTCCAATGTTGCACCTATGAATCAAGTTTGGTTCCAATTGAACTTCAGCTTTTCCATGAGTCATTCCACGCTTCAGACTATTTTACAACTTGACCTCACATTGACATTTGACATTGGTACGTGCCCTTTGACCTCATCAACAAACGAGGGATCCCATGTTGACCCTATGGACTCAATTTGCGATTAACACCCATTGAAGTATGCGGATATTACAGGCAAATGCTAACTCTTTTTCACCCACCACAACAGACAACAGTGGACAAAGTCATCCCTATGTGTTCTCCTATGTGTCTTCATTAATTCATAATTTGCAATTATGCAACAGTCATTATTAATTACTGACAATTACTTACCAAAGTTTGTTTTCTATTACTAGAGGAGCCTACACGCATACCTGATAAAAGCCACCATAATCGTTAGACAAAACTACATAACGCGCTTTCCCTGGCATTCACTGATTTTTTTGCTTTCAAACAAACAAACAAACAAACAAACAAACAAACACCTTGTGGAAATTTAAAAGCGTCAATTTTGCTGGCAAAATTATAATGCGACAACATTTTTTATAGTCAGCAGCATATGAACTAAAAATTAAATGGTCATTGGATCTTAATTAGCGATGATTAAAGCAATAAAAGCCTATTTTATGAGATTTTTGCACGGTTTTGCATTGGTAATTGGCTAGTGAACTATACCTGTGAATGCTAAAGCTTGAAAACTGTATGCAAAAAGAAGACCTTTGCACTTAGGATAATTAAATTAATATGGATACTGATAATAATCAGTGGCTGCTGGAAAACGTACTTCAATATGAAATAGGTAGGAAATAGAGCCCTGTAGGTATGCTGTCAATCCAATCAGTTGTTCCGTGGGTCAGACAAGTCAAGTTAGAGGTTATTCCGTTTGTTGGTACTAATTTCATAAGGGATGGAACGAAATTAAGCGTTTCTAGCTCGCCGTTAAATTACAATCAAGGATCCGATTCTAATTACAAAATCGCTTCTTTTAGTGCACAAGTGCGAGGTAAGTTTAATAGACCAATTACTAAACCACAATGTGCAAAAATTCAAATTTGGAAAATTGCGGGTGCTCTTCTTAAAAAGTGCTGTGATTGCTTTAACACAAGGTCAAGAAAGGGGAACCTGGATCGAACCTCGTGGAACGACACTCAGAGAAAGGCTTTAGTGATAGGGATAATTATTTTGTCTCAACCATATTCTACTTTAGAGGCCGTACTAACATTATCTGTAGAATTAAACAATCATTATGTATGGGATAATCCTCTCAAATACTTGTTTATGCTCCACTTATCTTGTTTTGTTTTCATTTTCATTGTTTAACACATCGATTTCGCGCAATTGAACCTTGCACCAAATGGATGATTTGGAGTTAGATAGTCATACTGTTATGTGATTAAAGGTGGCATTTCGTGTCACAAAACCTTCTTTTTTTCATTGTTCAATTAGAATCCTTGAGAAAAAGCTTAATCACAACGTTTAAGTTGATCCCAATCTTATGGTTTTGGCGTTTTGATCAAATGCTTGTCACGGTCCCATATGCCACTATTGACTATGCTATACAAATTGGCGAATTTCTTACAGATTCCACTGAATTTTTGCACGTAAGATTATATACACATGGATTTAAACTAATGTTAACGCTCATATGATGTCCAACTCATTTTTTAGATAAGTCGGGGGACGAGGCTGTTGGATCACGAAATGCCCCTTTAGTAAATTTTGGCAAGCAAACAGAACACAGTCCCCATAATCAACGATATTCTACTTACAATATAAAACTCCAATTGTACCTCCTCTTAAAGTACTTGTTCATTTTCTTTTCTTTCCTGATATTATTTTGTTTTTATTTTTATTTCTGACACATAACTTTGCAAATTTCTTTGAAATCATCACCACATTACAAACAAAAATAATGAAACCAAAATACTTTTAAGAGGCTCAACTGAAAAAACATTTCATCAACCAGTAAATCTTTTTAAAATTTCTCCCCAAGTTCCTTATTTCTCTCAAACCTTTTTCTCCCTATTTCTATCTCTCTTCCTTACCTTTCCTCACCTCTACCTCTGCTTCTCTGTGTCCTCTTATGAACTATTATTACATACCTCAGCAAGACATGTTGAATAAGTCTCTCCTTCCAAATTCGCGTATCCCGTTTTCCGTTAAGTGTTTGTTAGCTTAGATATTGTTTGTTTTTGTTTGTTTTGTCTTTTTTTTTTTTGTTATGTTTATTTCCTATGTAAATTTTGTCCTATATCACCTCTTACTTGTATCATTATTGAATATTGAGTATATTTTTACTTGTATGTAAGTACAGGGCCAGCAATACCCATAAGCCCTTGGGTTGTCCATTACTGGTCCTAGCCTAATCTATCATATACCTCCCCAGTTTATCTTAGTACAGTCTCAATTGTACTTTATGTATTATTATATATTATACTGTATTATACATTTCTGTCACGTTCGATATGTTATGCTGAATAAAATTGAATTGAATTAAATTGAAATTACATAAAAATAATAATTGTAATACTACCGAAATACCCAAGAGAGTGTCACGTGAAGGTCATTGGTGTTTTGTTGAAATTGTAAACTGTATTAATCTTCCGATCTAGATAGAATTTCCCTTTCATAAAGGAAATGAGGAAACATTTTGAAAGGGCATAACACACATCATTTAACAAATAGCCGGTTGTGGTGTAACGCGTCTCACGAATTACGATCGTGATGCGAGCACAAAAACAAAGACCAAAAAAGAGTTAGTGTAATATCATTTGGGGGAATTTTGAGTCAATCTAAATCAATCGTTTTAAGTATTACTGGTGTGTTATTTTACCTTTATCTTCATTATTGGCAAAAATGGAAGGTATCAGCCAATGGACGTATACAATAGAAGCGACACAAACTGTGGCAGGGTATGATTTGAAAAGCACGAATGCTCCTCTTGATATTGTTGACAATGTTTCGCCATGACGGTGATAGACATATATATAAAAACTATGACGAAAAAAAAGAAAAAGAAAAGTGGTAGTAGTAGTAGTTAGTATAGTATAATAGTTGTAAGTTATGTAGTTAGTAGTTGTATTGTAGTAGTTGTAGTAGTTGTAGTAGTTGTAGTAGTTGTAGTAGTTAGTAGTAATACTAGTAGTAGTAATTCAAATTTGTTACCATTGATTCAACAATACTGAAGCTCTTCTAAAGTTTTAAAATGTAGAATGTGAGGACGACAAGAACGGAATTGAAGAAAATAATGGAGAAAAAGAAGAAAGAAAATAGAAAGGCAGAAGCAAGATACTAACTGAAGATCTAAAAGAGATTTAGGAGATCAAGCAAAAACTTCCTTCCTGGGTGGCAATATTAAGCACCGAAGTGCTTTTTTTCATTAATGTTGCAGAAAGGAACAGGTGCAACATTAACATTACTACATACATATGAGGTATAAATCGGACTGCCCGGTTAGATCAACGATCTTAACTCGGTCTATAGAAATCAAAGCAAGGTATGGAGAGTTAGACCAGTGCTCTTCAACATCTGTCACAAAAGGCATTTGCAGAGCATAATGAATGGTGTGGCAGTGATGTTACTGCTGCTAGCTAGGGAGTCAGTTCAAAATGTCTATAGAAGAAAATAACTATAGCAATGGTATGTGAGTTACTGACCAAGTGCTTTTCAACATCTGTCAAAAAGGAGTACAGTAACCACAATGAATGGTGCAATAATACACTGACCCCACGTAGAAGTCAGTCAAAATGTCTATAGAAAATAACAATAGTAATGGTATGTGAGTTATACTGACCATGTGGGTGTTTTTAACATCTGCCAAGAGCAGCCGGGTTACTATGAATGGGAGGTTAGTGATGCACTGCACCACGCTAGCAAGTCTGTCAAAATGTGGTATTTCATTTCTCCTGGAATTTTCACTAATGTAAATTATTTGTAAATGGTTTGATCGTTAACAATGATAAGATTATCCGTATCATCTATTGAATGTGTTCTATTGGTATTTTACCAGGCGTTACGACGATATTCTAATGATATATAGAATGTTGGTGTTGGTTATGGAAAGTATCTGACCTTGGTTTATAACCAGTATTATGCAATATGTTTTGGAAGTAATTATTGAAAGTAATTTCAGTTTCAATAGTTCAAGACTTCAAGTTTATGGGATTAGAGTAAGTTATAAAACTTTTGTTCTTGTTATAAATGTTTTTTTTTTTTTTTTTTTTTTCAACATCTGTCAAAAGGCATGCCAGATGCATAATGAATGGTGGCAGTGATGTTACTGCTGCTAGCTAGGAGTCAGTCAAACTGTCTATAGAAAATAACTATAGCAATGGTATGTGAGTTACTGACCAAGTGCTTTTCAACATCTGTCAAAAGGCGTACCAGGTGCACAATGAATGGTGGCAATGATATCACTGCCCCCAGCTAGCAGTCAGTCAAAATGTCTATAGAAAATAACAATAGCAATGGTATGTGAGTTACTACTGACCATGTGTTTTTCAACATCTGCCAAGAGCATGCCAGGTGTACTATGAATGGTGGTAGTGATGTCACTGCACACAGCTAGCAGTCAGTCAAAATGTGTATTTCATTTCTCCTGGAATTTTCACATAATGTAAATTATTTGTAAATGGTTTGAACGTTAACAATGATAAGATTATCCGTATCATCTACTGAATGTGTTCTATTGGTATTTTACCAGGCGTTACGACGATATTCTAAAGATATATAGAATGTTGGTGTTGGTTATGGAAAGTATCTGACCTTGGTTTACCCGGGTATAACCAGTATTATGCAATATGTTTTGGAAGTAATTATTGAAAGTAATTTCAGTTTCAATAGTTCAAGACTTCAAGTTTATGGGATTAGAGTAAGTTATAAAACTTTTGTTCTTGTTATAAATGTAGAAAAAGATGTTGATTTCCACGGCATAGTGTTAGTGAGCTATATCCGGGTATTTTTTTTTCATTTAAAACAAAAGCAAACCAACTAAAACCTATGTCGATTTTTTTTATTCAATGGACTAAAAATAATCAAACAAATTTGAACCTTTTATTTGTATGTTATTTGTTATTAATATGAAAATTGCGTTGTGGATTAATATAATCAAACTCCGAATTTATTTTGATTGGAAAAATATCCCACAGTGCTCTGTTCCAGGGGTATGTCCACTTGGTACACTGATGCACCTCTCTGAATAAGTTATTGTAAGAAAATAAGAAATATAGCCCAATATCGAGAGTAAAACATGATAATAAACAACTGATACAGCGAGAAACTTTTACTAATTATGAAGCTTATTCCCTATAAAATTTTGATATTTTCTCCAAAGTGAGAAAAATAAAAATAAAAAATGAATCAGAATAAGTAGAGAAAAACAAACTACAAACCGCAAGCCGAATTGATGTGGACTGGCCATGGGTGGTTTCTCCACCTCGTTCAATGCTCAATATTTAGCGTTAGTCATACAAGAAAACTAAAACAAAAGCAATGGCAATTGAATAAACAAACAAACTTACAGTGGAATTGACCCTCAACGCCAACGGTTTAGAATGAGAAACTATTGCATTAAAAACGTATTGCACATTTAAAATTTGTCAAGTTTTGGCGATTACGTGTTAAAACAATGACGTCTTCAAAATAGATTTCTTCGCCACCATCTGCTAATATTAGTGATGATAATTTGTCATATAGTCAATACAAAAGTTTCAATAAGAGCTTGCAAGCTTGATTATTCTGTAAATGCAAGTTTGGATAACAAAGGCCTCAAAGTATTCAACATATTTGGTTTCTTTTAGCGCAGTAGCGACATACCCAATTACACTAAGATCTAAAAATTGTCTCTAAATACACTATCCTAGATACATTTGAGAGCAATTAAAATATCCACTTTCTCGTAAAAAGGGAGAATTTTCTCAGAAAAGCGTTTGAACCACGACGACAATAAAAAAAATTTAGAATAAACACAGTGGTATTTTAATGTAAATATTCAAATGTTAAACAATAAGATATTTGTAAAATAGGTTTTTAAACGCATTTAAGTGTTCAAATGTAAAATTCACATTGTAATTATTTAAATTAAGAAATAATGTTGGTTTTTATTTTGAGTGTTTCATGGAAGCGGGGAAAATGCCCATCTTTAAAAAAATGATATATAATTTTCTTTTAAATGCATTAAGGCTTTAAAAGTGTTACGAAATCTAAAAACAAACACTTGGATTTACAGTGTACAATGTTTAATTAACCCAATGATTAACTTTAATCATCTAAAATCAATCTCAAACATTGCATTATATTATAATAAAATGCGAATAAATCTCACCACATAAGCGTGATAATTTTTGTTAAATGTCTTAGTGTATACCAAATTGGCATACATGGTTTAACTAGACTGTCTTATAACAAATCAAGGTGGATATTTGTAATGAAAATAACAGGAGTTACAGTTTCGTTCTTACACATGTCAAACGTCTTACACTTGTTTACAGAAGTTTTATTACCTAAACAGTTGATTTTCAAAGTAAACAAATCCCGAAACAAATATAACACCATCATGCCTTTTTCCAAAATACCACGCAAACTTCTAGCACGCAACAGTTGTTTAGGAATTTCCTGTGGATTGGAAAATCTAAAGTTTCAAATTTTAATTTTTAATAGATAATTTTAAGGGGCCTAACGTTTTTCTGATTTTTATTTTTGGTTTGTTGTCTACATTGCACGCATCTTATGTAGTTTGTATAAGTTTGTATGTTATTTTTCGTGATGATAGTGTTGATCATCTGCTTTTAGATGACAAAATATGCTAAACATGATTTGCCATAACAACAAAACCGGACATGAACTTCCTTTAATATATGAGCTTAAATGTCACTCTCTTTATCTGTTTTTATATCACAATTAGTACGTTCACCATAAAGTACAATACTTGTATCATTTCATTAAAGGCCGAAATATATATTTTTTTGTGTGAGAATTAAAAATAGTCAACTAGAACTTAAGATAGTAACGTAAAATGCGCAATTCCAAATGTTGAGATGAATCGGATGATTCGTTTTGATGTAGTAAACATTTAAGTATAGTAGTACGTCCCATAGGATACTGTGTATAACAAAAATTCCGGATCCGGAATTTTATAACAAAGTTGTGATTTTCTATAATAGGGACATTGGCATACTTCGTGTTTTAATTAAAAGACGTGAGAATTAAAAATAGTCAACTAGAACTTTTAAAAGATAATAACCTAAAATGCACAATTCCAAAGGTTGAGATGAATTGGATGTTTCATTTTGATGTAGTAAACATCTAAGTATAGTATTACGTCCAAATAGTAATACTGTGTATAACGAGTTTTCTTATATCAAGTAAAACATACACTATTGTAATATTTTCAATACCTACTATCCCTTCGGCGAAACATCACTAACATTCCTACTGTATAGCGCCATCTTTGGTTGTGCAATTCACAAAATCTAATAGAAAAACGACTGTGTATCGCAGATGATATTAAGGGATTGCCCGATTTAAAGATATGCAAAGTTTTTCATCTTTAATAGATTGGCCTTCACTCCAAAACCCATCTGTAAAGTTTTGCGCTGATATTTCAATACCGTTTTGATGCGAGAGCTAAAACGTGATTTTGTACGCCCCTAGAGTACTGTGTAACATTAATATTGGTCGACCAATGGGGCTCACTTTCACTCATAACTTCACATCATCATCCTTTGGCTCTAAGATTTCACAATGTACATGAAAAAATAGTAGCGTTCTTCTGATGCCAAAATGTTACCACTCCGGTAAAATCATGGCTTCGGGGGACGAGGCCATTAGCTATCGGGCCATGGACCTTTAACTCTCATTTAAAATGTTTAATGAACAAAATCGTCTTTTCTTACCATTGCTACAAATTGCAGGACATATACTATCTGGACATTATTTGAAAAAAAACCAAACAAAGATATCGGCAATGTTTTAGTACTGGGATATTTTATTTTAGAATTACGCTTTACATTACCATAAAATCAGGCTGAGGAAGTCAAACTATTCTTTTTTTGTTGTTTTTACTTCACAGATGGTGATACGATATTTAACCAGGATATTTTCATGATTATGTACTACGTCTTAGCCGCTGGTGTGTTACTTTGTTGTATACTGGCCCATGTGTATATATTTCAACGTCGCAGGTAAATACTAAAACACTCTCTTAATGGTTAATTGTCAGACTTTTATAGGTCTTACAATTTCTGTTTAAAATATTTTGGGAAGAAATAGACAAATAGAACTTTTTCGAAGATTCGAAGAAGTATAACGACAATCGTGGAAAGCGGATGGTCGAAAATCAATGTACCCCTTGAATACTGCACGAAGGGAAGGTGGGAAAAGGGTACACTATCTCTGACTAACACGTACTTACAATGTTCTGGGTGCGACTGTCATAGTTAAACTTCAGTTGAACAGCCAATAAAGTAGAAGATTGTGATAGTCAATCATGATGATAGGAACATTGGTGTTTTACGGCCCACTATTTTCCCGCCAAAACATTATAAAGCTATACTTTCGAACGTGAATGTTTTGGCTGGAATCCAGTACGCCGTATAGCATGATATTGCCGGAACATTTAGGTGATAGAATAAAACATCAATCTACTTTATGTTTTTCCAAGCAAAGAAGAGCTTAGTAAAACGCCTTTATTTACGAGTCTTAGATACAAATATTTTTCACAAGTGTCAAGGCAAATACAATGAATACAACCTAAATAATTGCACTTCTTTTAGAAAAAACTCTACTGTAAGACTTTTGTGTAGCACTACATTTTTAAGTTCTATCTTGAAAAGAAATATATCTGCAGTTGAGTTGTAAACTCTTGTGTTGTATGTGTAACATGGCAAACGATATTTTGAAATTTAAAGCTTCAGAACAAATGTAAAAAGTGATTTTGTAGCTTCTTTGCAAAATCTGCAGCGATTATTATTGCACTGATTTTTAAGATAATGTCATAGAAATCTTGCATCCTTTTCATATCTATATCCCTTAAATCCTTAAATGCCATTATTTACCACTTTTCAAAAATCACGGAGCGGACTCTGTCTTGTGTTTAGGGGGAAATTGCTCCTAGATCTAACAAGACAAATAACACTACCTCCCTTTTTGCGGTGATCGTCAGGTTGATAGTCATTTTCCTCTAGGGACGTAAGGGATAGAATAGAGCCACATAATAGAGCCACAACACTTGGCTTAAATTGTTCCGAACGATTGCTATAATTATAGATTTTGGTTAATTTATTACTATAACTACCAATAATTTAATTTTCTAGTGATCATGATTGGTTTTTAATTGATCATTTTGATTATTCCTTTACTGATAAAAACCTATATATCCTTACTCGGTGTAAAGCTCATTCAGTCTCAAACTCATTCATATGTTGACCCTTACATTTAAGGGACATTGATCCCCCGACTTTAATACCTTAAACAAATTTAAACTTTTGTATCTCTTGAAACATTAGCCTTAGTGTTGTTATTTTGCCTAGTTGACTTTCAGTTTCGATCGTATGTGCAAGAAATTCGAAATTTTGTATCTTCTGTCCGTAAACGGGGAGAAATTACAACACAGTAGCCAATGGGACACTGAGATATAACTACTTCCCCATAACATGAAAACACAAGATCGGAATCAATTGAAATTTTGTGAATAAGCTTCTATCAAAGACATTTAGTGAACCATAAACAAAACACAAGTGACTAGAAACACGCATTATATATTGTTATGCAAGCAAGAACTTATATAAAATATAGCACTTAAGCACCCTCTGAGAAAAAATAAGCTTATAATGGCACGCCTTAACAAATTGTTGCAAGCATTGACCATGGCATAGCAAATCACTGAGATGTGATGACGCCCAGAAGTTTAGTATTGAATTGATGCGTAAAAATAGGAAGTCACTCACACTCAATATTTCCTGTGCACTTCCCGCTTTCTTGACGGTTCTTTTCAAGTATAATCAAACTAACTGGAAAGTTGCAAGTGACAAATTAACGTCAATATGCACTCGTGAAAGTTCAAGTAACAACTCTCTTTTCTTCTTGAATATTACAAAATGGTTCTCTAAACGGTTCTACCAACGTAAAAAATACGATTGTTGGTGAAAGCAGATTAATGTTAAACATAAATACCTAAAACAAAATAAAGTTTAAATTTAAAAAGAAGCTAGTTATAAAGTCAGAATGAAGTAATATACTAATATTTGGTGTCATATACTACACACCACTAACCTGGTTGCCGTAAAAATTTAAAAAAAAATCTTGGGTGGACTATTTTTTTTGCATGACATCTGAAAAAAAAACCTGCTTTAAAATGTCTGAAAATGCACTTTTATTAAACACCGCACCTATATTAAGAAAGTGGTTGAATTTCATTATTGACATGGTAGACTGGTATGTTTTCTCAAATGGACAGTAAATTTGAGGCAATTTACTCCGCGCTCACCAATTTCACATCGATTTGCCCACAGTCAGGCGTATCGACTAGAGCATCTCGTACTGGGCGTTTAGATGTGTTGTGAGTTTAGTGATTCGTAACTAAAAAAAATCTGGTCACCATAGTTGGAATTTTTGTCATTGGGCGATTTTAGCTGTACTTTGATGTGATGTTGTTGTATTTTACGTGAGAGTTTTAAATATGAAAGCAACATGCTCAAAGTTGCCTATTTTTCCAGAGACCTACTGTGTATAAGTGAGGTTAGTGGTGGATAACACATACATCCTTCCAAGATTGGTTAACTCAAGTACCACGATACACCCCACAGTAGTCTATGAAAAATAACTGAACAACTTGAGTATGTTTCTTCACATTTAAAACTTTCAGAGATGAAAAAACTATCACACAACGGTACAGTGCTAAATTCACGAAATGACCACACTTTCAACACCCAGTGACAGAATGTTTTTAGTTATGAATCACTATAAACGACAGACTTATCAAAACGCCCAGCACGAGAGCATTATTAGGTGGGACGGCTATAGTGGGCCAATCGAGATGATAATTGATGCGGGCGGAGTAAATTGCCTCAAACTTGCTGTACAAATACCATTTAATTGCGAAAATATACGGTTGACCGATCAATAAGGAAAGTACATCACTTCTTAACAGAACTAGTGCATTTTCAGACATTTTTAAAGCAGTAGGACTACCAAAAGTAGGAATCTTTAAAAAATAATTTTAATGCAAGTAACCCAAAACAATTGGCGAATTCAAAAGGGATGGATGTTTCATTTCAACAAGCTTCCACGCGAGAAGTGACAACTGTAATTAGGAGAGTCATACACAGTACATTACATATTTAAATATTTGTCTCAGGCCAAGTACCGCGCGTCTGTGAACTCCGGTAATAAGGAAGTAGTGCATAAAAATACGTACGCCCAAAGCCGGTGCAATCACCTATGTTGAACAAACCCGCTATTGGCAGCCCACATGACGCGACCTTCGCTACTCGCCCGCGAACTGCAATGGCTCACAGCAAATTCGCGACTCTTGGGCTACTTTTCACTTTCCTTAGGCGACATTGTAAAAAAGATAGAATAAATGCGATTCGATTATGACTAGGCTTTTAAGGTGTTCTTACACACACAATGATGTTCTTGCATACAAACAAGCTAGCAACAAGTAAGCAACACACCCGCCCGTAGGATCAGTGTGCAGCAGTGTATGACGGATTGAAAATGGCAAAAACAACCAAAACGAAAGAAGAAGTAAGCGCCTTCGGAAGCGAAAATTTCTTTCCGTAGTTAAATTGCATGTAATACAGCATCATCTTTAATAACCACATAACGGCATGATGTGCTCGTTTCTATTGTTACACGTATGTATTGGATATGAGTCTTTAGTTGATATATGCGCCTTTATCCGTGAAGGTTTATATTGAATTAAAATCTTTTTTGCCATCCCTAACAAAAATTACTCGCTAGCGTGGTTAAGAATGCTTCCTAATCTCTCTCGTCGCAGGTTCGAACCCCCACTCTGCTCAATTTTGAGAATTAATTTTATTTTGAATTTTGCATTCAAGTAAATAGATCGGAGTCCAAAATGATTTAACGCAAAAAAGTAGGTTTAAATCGCCACTAACTTCAATTTGAGCGTTTTTTACATTTTGGTAAACTTTTCGGCGATTTGGGCGACATTTCTCGCGTCTACGCGCGAATTGGGCTGATAACTGTTGGCAACCCTGCAGTGTGATGCCATAAGCATGAGGTGATCACGCTGGACCGCTGGGTTATTAGCATATGTTATGAATATTGATATGGTAACCTATAGTCGAAAGGTTCAGATGTTTTGAATTTGGCTCGAATGTTCAGAAGGGTCGAATGGCAATATGCCTAGCGATACTTTATGTGATGAAGATACAGTGTCTAGTAAAATAGGCACCACCTGCAGGCCTGGAGGTTCAAAAGATGATTTGGAAGATGCAGGTACCTGTATAAATTTTCACAAAAGTAAAAATGTTTCGTATAAAGGGGCTTGTTCCGATTTATGCGTATTGTGTTTACCTGCATGAGAGCCCTGGCACTTGCACATACACCCCATCAAAGTACCGTGAGAAACAAACTTGCGCCTTTGATGGTAGGATTGTAATAATTGCATGTTGCAAAGCTCTATTTCAATACTGTGCTAATATTGATGGTTGAACACTAAAACGGCGTTTTTTGTTTATATTCTTGAAAATGAAATGGATTTGAGGGCTCAAATTTCAGGACGCACAATAGAAAAATACGGCCTTTCATCTGATATCAAAAATCGATACTACTTCCGGGTAAATCAGGGGGGTCCCAAAGACGATCGGAACACGCACCTTTAATAGAAAGATAACAAATGTATCTTTACATTCTGTAAATATACTAATCCAAAACAGGCTTCTGTTGGGAGTAATGACTTCACAAAGTCGAGTTACGTGCATTTTCCCTATACCAATTATGTGTGCTGTGCAGCGTGCATTTTCAACATTCACGTTTGTATGGAGGATATTCGTCAACTTGTTGTAATGTCAAATTTACTAAATTGATCACCCAAAATCCTTGTATGCCTCCACATTTTGTACCATATATCTTATTTGTCTTTACGATTAAAAAATATTACATTTGGCTGTGAGCCAAGCAGAACCCAATATTGCAAATGCAGTAAGTTTTAAAAACGCCTTTAGGACAGCAGTGGCGTACCGAGACAGTCCATCCAGAGGCGACAAAATTCCCAAGTCGTCCTAAATACTCACAATAGTCACCATATCTTGATACTTAGTTGATTCTTTGATAAATTGATAAAGACGAAATTAGTTAAGAATTTCGGTTTTCAGTTTTAGTTTGAGCAAATATGTTAAGAGCTGGTTATTTTGTAGTTCCTAAAGTATTGATAAATTTCGCACACGATATTACTAACAAAGAAATACTAGAACGTTTATATTTTGTCATGTTTATTAAATTTTTACAGGAACGACCGACGCACTTTGGTATATCCCCGAAGGATGAGCAACTCTTATGAAAAGGCCGACCTATCTGGAAATAAGCCACTTACGAGTCACACTAAATTATCTGAACAGAAAATTACTTCAACCTCTGGAGCAACTAAGTCTCCTGGTAATATCAGAGGGCCGCCTCTGGCTCAACGAAGCCTTAGCCTACCAAATGGTAGTCGTGGTGTTAGAGAATCTACTGTCTATGAGAGCATTGAAGATATAATGCCACAAAAACCAAAATATACAAGATCATTATCTCAGCATTGTATCAAGTCATTTCCAGTGGAATGTAACTCAAAATCTTCGTCTTCCAAAATACCACAACCACAAACTGGCATGCCTTCAAAACTTCCATTTCACGGTAGAGGAAAACGCAGTACCTCAATTGATGGTACCCCAAGGACCACCTTTCAGTCCCACCACGTATCACAGAAAGACACCATGAAGCCAGCTCCAACCGGGATTTTCATGCGTCCAAACATGAGCGTCCAGTTTACTCTCTTCCAACTTCAAACACCGGTGAACTATACGAAGTTGTAGGTATAACGAAACCGAGCACGCATTATGCTTCTGGACCAGTTCGTATAAACAGTCCGGTTGGACATTTCAACGCTCAAACAAAATTTACAAGGGGCATTTCAGAACACCTTCATAAAAGTACTAGTTCTTATGTCGATAGACTACCGAAACCAAAGCCAACCGTACCGCCTAAACCGGAAGGTAGATCAAGATCTATAGTACGAAAAAGCCTCAGCGACCTTCACAAGCTCCGTCAAACTCATGAAGATTATACAATGCAGAGGGGCCAAAATGGAAATCCAGAGAATGCCAAAAAACAATCAGCACTCACCTCGACTAATTTACCAGACGTTGTTTGTGAAACAACGTCATCAGCAGTCACGAACTACGTCTACAATACTCTCTGTTTACCTAAAACCATTGTCGACCAACAACCACCGAATGTAAATCTATCTCTCAATTTATGTCATAGGATAGACACAACGTCGCCTATGGAGAACAAAGAAAATTATTTTCAGGAAGGTCCCTATGATATTTTAGATCACGGTTTCTCTCTCGGCGGAAGACGAGTTAGCCAAGATGAGACTCGAGCCAAAAAGAAGGCTACAAACAGAGTCGAAACATCATTTCATCACGAGACACACGTAAAAGGTAAAACCAAAAAGCACAGCCACATATTTCCGGATCATAAGATAAATAAAGTACACAACAGGTCTATACTTTCTGAGAAAAAGGAATCTCCGATTTACTTTACACTTGAGCCAAGCAATCTGCAAAGTACCTTGAATCCATGTCACGCGATTTTTGAAGATGAAAGGCAAGGGAAAAGGGATAAGCGCGCATTTATGCGGTCACAATCAACGCCACTTTCGCCCAAGGACATACCGTCAGATTCTGAAATTGGACTAGATGAACCGTTTTGCACTAAAAGCCGTAATTTGCAGAAATTTCGGTACAGAAAAGCAGATTCGCGCCAGAACAACAGAAAAAGTGTCATTGATCTCCATGCCATACAAGATGAACTTATGTGATTATTGGAACTTAATCAATACTTGTGATATCAACGTCAGTTTCTGACTACGACTAAATAAACGTTACGAGAATATTATTTTAGTTGGTTGTAATGGCTTAGTGGTAAAGCTGATATTTTTGGAAACGAACCAAGGGAGATAAAGCGAATTGTAGTTTTATCAGGAAGTTCATTCCCGGTCCCCTGAACTCTTGCAGGGACTCGAACTTTGAAACTCGATGTTGAAAAGATAATTCCTTGTTCAGCCTTCGATCTTAAAGTTTGTTTCTTTTCTGATGTTTCATTTGTGGCATTTTAAGCCAAATTTGTTATGTAGAAATGTGGTCATACCCGTTAGAGAGTGACGGCATCCACGCAAGGAGCTATGTTACCCAGATTAGTTAAATATATGTATATCATTTACAAGGTACAGTATCACTCCCTGGAATTATACACCCATTACAACAATAGGAGTTTCGCCCACGATATACTACACAAAGAAAATACTAGACCGTCGATATTTTGTCATGTTTATTAAATTTTACAGGAACGACGACGCACTTTGAGTATATCCCGAAGGGATGAGCAAACTCTTATGAAAAAGGCCGCCTATCTGGAAACTAAGGCCACTTACGAGTCACACTAATTATCTGAACAGAAAATTACTTCAACTCTGGAGCAAACTAAGTCCCCTGGTAATATCAGAGGGCCACCGCCTCTGGCTAAACGAAGCCTTAGCACTACCAAATGAGTCGTTGGTGTTAGAGAATCTACTGTCTATGAGAGCATTGAAGATTATAATTTTTTTTTTTTACAACAAAAACCAAAATATACAAGATCATTATCTCAGCTGGATCACGGGAATTTCCAGTGGAATGTAACTCAAAATCTTGTCTCCACAAAGACCACAACCACAAACTGGCATGCCTTCAAAACTTCCATTCACGGTAGAGGAACACGCAGTACCTCATTGCTTCTGGTACTCGAAGGACCACCTTTCAGTCACACCACGTTTATCACAGAAAGACACATGAAGCCACTCCAAACGAGATTTTCATGCGTCCAAAACATTGAGCGTCCAGTTTTTCTTCCCACTTCAAAACACCGGTGAACTATACGAAGTTGTAGGTATAACGAAACCGAGCACGCATTTTATGCTTCTGCGACCAGGTCGTTATAAACACAGTCCGGTTGGACATTCAACGCTCATCAAACAAAATTTACAGGGGCATGTCAAAACACCTAATAAAAGTACTAGTTCGTATGTCGATAAGACTCCCGAAACCAGCCAACCGTTACCGCCTAAACCGGAAGGTAGACAAGATCTATAGATACGAAAAAAGCATCAGCGACCTTTCACAGACTCCGTCAAAATCATTGAAGATTATACACGCAGAGGGCCAAAATGGGGAATACAGAGAATGCCAACAAAACAAACAAATCAGCCCCCTCACTCACTAATTACCAGACGTTGTTTGTGAAACAACGTCAATCAGAGTCACGAACTACAACGTCTACAATACTCTCTGTTTACGACAACCATTGTCGACCAAAAACAACCACGAATGTAAACTATCTCTCAATTTTATGTCAGGATAGCACACAACGTCGCCTATGGGAGAACAACAAAGAAAAGTAGTTCAGGAAGGAACCGGTCCCTATCCTATGATATTTTAGATTCACGGTTTCTCTTCTCGGCGGAAGGCGAGTTAGCCAAGAGATGAGACTCGAGCCCCCAAAAAGAAGCCAAAAAGAAGGCTACAAACAGAGTCGAAACATCATTTCATCACGAGCACAGTTAAAAGGTTAAAAAACCAAAAAGCACAGCCAGATTCGGAACTCATAAGATAAATAAATACACAACAGGTCTATACTTTCTGAGAAAAAGGAATCTCCGATTTACTTTACACTTGAGCAAGCAATCGGCAAAAGTTAACTTGGACATCCATGTGCACGCGATTTGTGAAAGATGAAGGAGACAAGGGCAAAAGGGATAAGCGCGCATTTATGGGTCACAATCAACGCCACTTTCGCCCAAGGACATACCGTCAGATTCTGAAATTGGACTAGATGAACCGTTGTGACCTAAAAGCCTTAATTTGCAGAAATTCGGACTTCAGAAAAGCAGAATTTCGCGCCAGAACAACAGAAAAAGTGTCATTGATCTCCATGCCATACAAGATGAACTTATGTGATTATTGGAAATTAATCAATAATTGTGATTTCAACGTCAGTTTCTGACTACGACTAAATAAACGTTACGAGAATTATTTTGTTGGTGTAAATGCTTAGTGGTTAAAGATGATATTTTTGGAAATCACCAAGGGAGATAAAGCGAATTGTAGTTATCAGGAAGTTCATTACGGCGTCCCCTGAACTCTTGCAGGGACTCGAACTTTGAAACTCGATGTTGAAAAAAGATTAATTCCTTGTTCAGCCTGCGATCTAACGGGTTGTTCTTTCTGATGTTTCATTTGTGGACCTTAAGACAAATTTTGTTGTAGAAATGTGGTCATAACCCGTGTTAGAGAGTTGACGGCCAATCACGCAAGGAGCTTGTACCCAGATTAGTTAAAATATGTATTATCATTTACAAGGTACAGTATCACTCCCTGAATTATACCACCCATTACACCCAAGGAGTTTGTGAAGCATTTAAATAAATGAGACTAGAAAAACTTTGATGTTTTAATTGCTCCCAAATTAAAGAAACAAAAAATAACACAATGTCTCAATGCATCTTCAAACAATCCTGTTGCCAAGTGGTGTCAAAACAGAAGGTTTCTATACTTTTAATTTTCTTATTAACAGAATGATACAAATAGATATGGTGCATGTGTTGCATGTGCTTGTATTTTCGGAACAATATGTATTCGTGACACTCACACATAGTTGTCCCCGAACATACAAAACATTATTAGTTGTATACAAAACAAGTTGCAAATCGTCTGGCTAACAATTACAAGCATTTTCCCGGAACGTAATTACTAGGTATAAAAAAAAAAAAGACCATTTTATGAGTTATGAGATATATAATGTCAAAAAAGCACTCTTTGTAAACCAGTCTGTTCAAAGTTTTGGCTACATAGTATAATTAGAGTACTATCTTATTCATTTGTACAACTACGTCCGTTGCAAGTAGAGTGGAATACACCCCACTGTACAAAAGTATTTTAACAGGCCAGAAAAAAGAGTTCATAATCACAAAATGATTTCATTGTACCAGCGGTTCTAAATCACCACGTTGACGCATTGAATGTCAAAGTTGTATTTTCAAACAAATGTTTCATCCCCCAGAAACATCCCCCCTTGGCGTGAAAAAACATTTGATTTGAATTGCCATGTTCCTAAAATATGGCGGATTTGATTCTTTATTTTAACGAGCTGGCTATCGATAACTTGCCGATTGCCCCAGAAGGACAATACAGACACAGGAACGCCAAAAAAGCTTCCAAAATAGCCGCTAAATAAATTGTACGGTGTTTATAGGATTTACGCTAAGTTACGGCGATGAAAAGTCAGTGCTGGTGTGACCAGAAAATGACCATAAAGTAAAATTTTTGAGACATCCGCATTGCAATTTGAAGATAAACACGTGTTAACAATCAATTGAATATTATTACATTCCACGACAAACAGTTTATAATGTCAACGGTATATGATTAAAAAGTTCTTTCAAAGTTACCACGTGACCATTTCTGGCCATTCAATTTCCCCGAGTCCAACAGCGATGGACTTGCTCTCATCTTCATTAAACGTTATCTCATTTCCCTTCCACACAAGCACTGCACTTTTCTTCATAAACATTTAAAAGTAAATAAAACATATTTAGTGGCTATTTTAGAGTCATTGGGCCGTTGCTGTGTCTGATCTTCTGGGGTTGCAATCGAAAAGCTATCGATGGCCAGCTCTTTTAATCCGTCATATTTAGGGAAACCATGGCAATCAATCAAATTTTTGGCCACTCTAGCATTCTGCGGAACAACAACAGTGTTTCAAAAAAACAAAAACTTTGCATTCAACTTGGGATTATGGTTTTGTTTACTGGATGTTGCCAATACTTTTGTCCAGTGTGTGGTATTGTAACAGGGAACAGTTGTAACAAATGCATGTGCCTTGGACCACAAGTGAGAAATGTGTCCATCTGCATGTGTGAGATTTGAGTCAATTCAAAATCAATCTTCTACGCGATTCGTCCACTATCAGCCGTACCGAATGTAGGGATATCATGTGGGCTTTCGATGCACTTTAAATTTTAGAGTTTTATAAGTAAAATATTAATGGTCACGAATGTTGGGAATTGGTCATTTGATGACTTAAGCTACTTTAGCTTATTACGTTGGCAGGATATTCCTCTGTGAAAGTTTATGCTGAAATAACGTACCCAAGTTGTCGGTTTTGAAAACTACTGTGTGTTAAAGTGAGTGGGGTTTACTACATTTGGCGTGTCCTAAATACGCGGGGAGGACTGTTCATGTAGTGTTGTTTTCTTATCTTCAAAAAACATTCAGTCGTGTTACCAAGTTCTGCGACGTGTGGTAAATACGTAACATGTTTACATGATATTCAACTAGGTTGTGCATTATACAAATCTAAGAATGGTTCAACCACCAAATGTTCACCTTTTTCTGTTTGCTTAAAATTGATTCAGATGTGCTGATTTTCCGTTTTAATAAAAGCTTTCAAGATTGTATATCCAGCATGCCAACAAATGCAAAGTAAAATTCAAATGAAAAAGTCAGCGAACCAAATATTCAACTCTTCAAGTTCATAAAGGGGATCAAGGCAGATCGGACGAAGACTCTGTATGATGGCGGGGGGGGGGGGGTGGGGGGCCGACTGCAGTTCGGTAGTTCGGGCGGTTCTCGCGTTCCCACAGAGACTCTGTTACAAATTTTGACTTGTTTACCCGTTTCACGGTACTTCTTAACGTTGTCAAGATTGTCTCTTGCAAGGAGGATTTCTGTGAAAAACTATTGTGATAATCTTATTGTTCAGTTTATTACCTGTTAAAGTATTGATTTAAATTCTCATTCATTCTATGAGTGCCAAACCTAGTTCAACTAACCTATTTCACATTTTCTACAGATTTTATTGGTGTTGTTTCTAATAAAGATGATCATCTTGTTATTACCATGTTTTGTTTTTCTTGTTGGATTTTTGTTATAATGTCACGTATTGTTTATACTATAATAAAACGAACAAAATAGCATTGACTCACAAAATATTAAACAGGCTGGTTCTTTGGGGAATGAAAAGAAACCAGCTTGAACAGATAACACGAATAATCAGTGGTAGTTAAACATCAAATTCTGCATTATTGTGAGCCAACTTGGAAGGAAGTGTCCATTGACATGTGGTAAATAAGAGTTATTCTCCAAAACTACTGAACCGAATCGAGTGTTGTTTTACATTAAAAATATTGAAAAATATTGTGGTTTAAGATTCTTTAAATGATCAAATGTGATAATCACTTTTGAAGTTATGGTAACAAATAGTTAGGGTGTTAATTCTTCTGAGACACCCTGTTTTCCGGATCATAAGATAAATAAAGTACACAACAGGTTCTATCTTTCTGGGAAGAAAAAGGAATCTCCGATTACTTTACACTTGAGCAAGCAATCTGCAAAGTCCTTGATCCATGTACGCGATTTTTGAAGAGAATGCAAGGGAAAAGGAGATAGTGCGCAGTATGCGGTCACAATCAACGCCACTTCGCCCAGGACATACCGTCAGATTCTGAAATTGGACTAGATGAACCGTGTTGCCACTAAAAGCCAGTAATTTGCCAGAAAATTTCGTTTTTTTTTTTTTTAGGTACAGAAAAGCAGATTCCGCGCCAGAACAACAGAAAAAGTGTCATTGATCTCCATGCCATAAGTTGAACTTATGTGATTATTGGAAATTACTCAATAATTGTGATATCAACGTCAGTTTCTGGAATACGGACTTAAATGAAACGTACGAGAATATTATTGTAGGGGTGGTAATGGGCTTAGTGGTAAAGCTGTATTTTTTGGGAAACGACCAAGGGAGATGAAAGCGAATTGCGTTGATCAGGAAGTTCCTTCCCGCGTCCCATGAACTCTTGCCAGGGACTCGAACTTGAAACTCGATGTTGAAAAGTAATTCCTTGTCAGCCTTCGATCGTAAATTGTTTCTTTTCTGATGTTTACCATGTGTGGACATTTTTAAGCCAAATTGTTATGTAGAAATGTGGTCATACCCGTTAGAGAGTGACGGCATCGCGCAAGGAGCTATGTTACCCAGATTAGGTAAATATATGTATATATTTACAAGGTACAGTATCACTCCCTGGAATTATACACCCATACAACAATAGGAGTTTGTGACTCCATAAATAAATGAGACTTAGGAAAAACTTTGATGTTCTCATTCGATCCCAAATTAAAGAAACAAAAAAAAAAACACAAAAGTCTCAATGCATCTTCAAACATCCTGTTGCCAAGTGGGTCAAAAACAGAAGTAACTTTAAATTTTTTATATACAGAATGATACAAATAGATATTGTGCATGAGTTGAATGTGCTTGTATTTTCGGAACAACTATGATTAGTGGCACTAACACATAGTTTCCCGGAAAATACAACAACACATATTATTTGTATAAAAAGATGCAATTCGTCTGCTAACAATTTACAAGCATTTCCGTAAACTAATGACAGGTATACAAAAAAAGACCATTTTATGAGGATATATAATGGTCAAAAATAGCACTCTGTTGTAAAACGGTCTGTTCAAAGTTTCTTGGCTACATAGTATCATTAGATTACTATCATCATTTGTACAACACTACGTTATCCGTTGCAACATTTAGAGTGTAAATACACACACTGTACAAAAGTATTTCAACATGCAGAAAAAAGATTTCATAAATCACAAAATGATTTCAATTTGTACCAGCGGTTCTAAATCACACACGGAAGTCATTGAATGTCAAAGTTGTATTTTTCAAACAAATGTATCCCCCAGAATCCAGAGTGCAAAAAAAAACAATTTTGATTTGAATGCCATGTTCCCTAATTGGCCGATTAAACGAGCTGGCTATCGATAACTTCGATGCAAACAAGAAGAAATACAGACACAGTGAACGCCACAAAAGGGACTCCAAAATAGCCGACTAAAATAAGTGTCCGGGTTTGATCGGATTTACTCTAATGTTACGGGAGAAAAGTACAGTGCTTGTTGGACACAGAAAGTGAATAACGTTAAAAATTTTGAGACACGCATGCAATTGAATGATAAATCACGTGGTTAACAAATATAGATGAATACTTATTCACATCCACGACAAAACAGTATAATGTCAACGGCATGATTAAAAAGTTCTTTCAAGTTACCACGTGACCACTTTCTTGCAATTCAATTTCCCGAGTTAAAAGCGATGACTTGCTTCTCATCTTCCATAACGTTATATCAGGTGTGGCCATTCCCACAAGCACTGCACTGTTCTGTCCACAAATCATTTAAAGTAAATACAACAAATTCATTTAGGGATATTTTAGAGTCATTTGTGGCGTTGCTGTGTTGATTCCTTCGGGCAATCGCAAGCTATCGTGGCCAGCTCTTTAAATCCGTCAATTAGGGCACATGGCAATCAAATCAAAATATTTTGCACTCAAACACACTTTGCAGTCAATCTGTGTGATATGATTTTTTTTTTTGTATGTTGCAAGCTTTTGTCCAGGGTGTGTGTATGTAAATCGCTGACAGTGTAAACAATTGCATGTGCTGTACACACAAGTGAGAAAACAAAATTTTTGGGTTACCCACTGCATGTGTGAGATTTGAGTCAATTCAAAATCAATCGTCTCGCGATTCGTCCCACTATCAGCCGTACCGACTATAGGATATCTAATGATGGGTCTTCGTCGATGCACTTACATTTAGAGTTTTTAAGTCAAAAAATTATGGTTCACGATATGTTGGGAATTTGGTCATTGGTACTTTGGCATATATTCCTTGTGAAAGTTATGTGAAATAAACGTACCAAAGTGTCTTTTTGATACACTAGCTGTGGTATAAGTGGAGTTGGGTTACTACATTGGCGGTGGTCCTAAAGACGCCTGGGAGAATGTTACATGTAGTGTGTTTTCTTCATCTTCAAACACCTTCAGTCGTGTTTACCAAGTTCTGCGACGGTGTGTTTAATAGTAACATGTTTACATGATATGGAACAGGATTATGGTAACTTGGTAAACAAATTTTTTTTTCCAAATGTTGGGAAGTGGTCAAGAAATTGAGAGTTGCACAATCATGTTACTTTCGAAATCCCCAAGGTTACCATGCCACTGTGCTTCTAGTTACATGAGATTTTGACCGGTGTGAAAGTAATCATGTCCGGCAGGTATCATA
Source organism: Ophioderma brevispina (assembly GCA_023653785.1). Lineage (NCBI taxonomy): Eukaryota > Metazoa > Echinodermata > Ophiuroidea > Amphilepidida > Ophiodermatidae > Ophioderma > Ophioderma brevispina. Next base: position 91,736 of record JAMKCH010007838.1, on the reverse strand, counting down.
GTCCGGGCTCCATAGACGACAACGGAATTTAAAGCGTGAAAACCTAAGGTTGCGTGAAGAGTCAACTGAATCGATTGCCCTATTGGTTCACCATGGTTCCCGGACTGTGAGCCCCAAGGACCATACATCTGGCCACACCGGCAATGTACGCTACTGGAGATAAGTTGTTGCCAATTGTTCAGGATCACAATAGCGGTATCGAATGAGTCCGTACATGGTTATCAAGGATTTAAAATTGCAAATTTGGCACAGCAATCCTCGCTTGTTTTGTGGTTATGTAGCTCACCTCATGATACACTACGTGTTCAGGGTTAAATCCATGTTTTGTTTCCCTTTTAAATCATACAATTTAATGCAGGTTAAAGGGAAACATTTATGCTCGTATTCCAAAAGTTGTGGTAACAATAGGTTAATTAAAAATCGTTTATCTTTGAAGTAGTGAAGTGGACTAAGAACAGTTCCTTAAAATTATGAAAAAGGTTATTTCCGAATTGAATTTGTGGATATGTTAGGGAAGTGATGAACGTGATTTTTTTTATATGATAAATTTGATGCCTTACCGTAGTCCAAAATATTATCCCCTATTTATCCCACTACTTCAGAGATGAACGTTTGTTTAACTAAAAACTTGTTAAACACCTTTTTGGAATACCTTTGGGGTTATTGAGGGAGACCTGCTCTAGGAGCATGGTTGGCGGTCAAAAACTCCAGCATGCATGCATTCATTTTGTATTATTAGACTAGCAAATGAAACTACAGAAGATATAACTAGGGGCCCTCATGAATATATGTATATGTATACATTTGCTACATACACTTTTTAATTCAGCAGTTCTTTTGATCTTTTCTGAACATTCATTCTGTAAAATTGTATACTAGCATGCTTTCTTAATTGTGCAACGAGGGATTTTGAGGAACCCAAATATTGTGTCATAATAGTAATTGCAAATAGATGAGACACTCAATAGATTTCTTACCTTGTATTTTGCTACAGAAATGTCTTAAAATGGAGAAAAAAAGGTGATTTTGATTTGCTTATATTCAATGTAAAACATAGGCTGAATTTCGTATTTGCTCCTATACAAAATTAGAAATTTCACAATTTTTGTACTAAAGAAACATTTCTCAGCTAAATCCTTTCAGATGGGGATATTTTTGATGGAAAGCTTTACATCAGGGCAAAAATCAGAACTTTCAATTTTTTAGGTACACCTGATAAGTTAAATCTCTCGTTGCACCTTTAATTAATATACGAGCAAGCTAACTTAATTCCACAACAGAACTACAACAATTCGGTTGATGTAAAATGTGAAAATCGCATTATTGTATTTCTGCTATATACTTATAATAATGTAAATCATATTAATATGGTATTACCACCATTATTCATTTGTATTGTAGTTTGTACTAGCTGTATTCCTAAATGTACTCTATTTTCTTATGGATACAAGTATTTAATATTATGTTAATGTTTAATAATGATGATATTTAATTATTGTTTGATTGGCAGTATTTTATTACAAAAAGAAATTGCTGAACAAAAAGAGCAAAATGGTAATGATTGTGTAATATAATAACAGAAGATCAAAAACCAATTTGCAATGACCGAAGTTGAACCAATTGCATTTTTAACATCATAAAATACATTACAACCAGCTGTATTGATTTTTACAGGGCAATACTAAATATTTTTCTTATACAACAGAACGTGGTAAATAGCTAGCCTAAGATTTCTGTTATGGTTATTAATCAATTTCCCGTTAGCTTAAATCTGATTTCCCGCGGTCATTGTAGGCTTGTAGTATAATATTACGACATATTACGACCTAACGGCTGATAATTACTGAAGAAAATATTATTTAAGTCTGAAGTATGTTCTGATTTCTGTTTCTAGTACACGAAATTAATAACAAAGCAATATGAAAGAAATACTATTGATGCAAATAAAATACATTTAAAACGCTTATATGTATGCCTATATTTTTGACCAAACATTAGGCTAATTTCACAAACATATTATTCAAAGAGTTTTTATATTTGAATATAAATGGTATAATGAACCTTCCACTTTCAGTTTTACCCATTTTCATGCCTAGTGAGTGTTTCTTTTTCCATATGGATACCTCTGATAAAATGGAACGACCCAATATCTGTACATTATGCAATATGCAAATGACCTATTATTTCGTAGCATTTAAGTTTGTATTGCGTTGTAAGTCTACAGAATCCACTCCAATAAGTGTATTTGATGTTTTGATGTTTTTGAGCTGCGAAGCAAGCTCCTACAAATCGCCCAGAAACTCTGTTAGTTAGTGTGTTCGTTCGTTCGTTCGTTCGTTACGGTAACATTAAAATGCTGTATCCATTGATGCTCAGTTTACAGCTGCCCGGTAATTTATTTACAATCGGCACGAACACGCTTATTTTCGCTGATTACCAATACAAAAAAAAAAAACCCAAAAAACTAGCGAGTTGGTGGACGCTGTTTCGGACCTACCAAGGTCAAAGTTCCTAATTAATACCCGGGGTATTAATAAAAAAAATATTAGAACTGTGCAATATTACTGTGATAAAAACATCACACCCGTCGTAGCATTTCACACCGCTATATTGGAAAATTGTTTCTATTTTATCTTAGCAACGGTAAACTTTCTGAACAAAACACATACCTGACGATGTTCTTGGATGTCTAAGGATCATTTTATAAGCGAGGGTCGCCAGGCGAAATCGTCGACAAAGTGTTTTTTTCACGCTGTTATGTTTACGTATGCTGGACACTTCGATGACAGGTCAATTCGGCAACAAACCAATTCGGCGACACCAATTCGGCAACAAGCCAATTCGGCAACGTTTTATATGGGGAATCTTTTGCACGTGTGAGCTCGCGATACGGAAATATTGCTTGTTATTTATTTTCTGTTCGTCTTTTCTTGTGTACAATTTTGGTGTATTATAGTAATTTTACACAATAGTGTTAGCCTCTTTTACCAGTCGTTTTTGTAATAAAAATACAAGTGAATTCTAACTTTTGATACCAAAGGGATACAATTTTGGTGTATTGTACACTGTTAAAAAAAATTTCCGTAAATTTACGGAATTTCTGGCACCAGAATTTCCAGACTTTTTTAGGGTAAATTTACGGAATTTCTGTCAATTAACGGAACTTGACAGTAATTTTACAGAATTTTGTCTCATACTGTGGGAAAAAATGTGTATTTTAACAGAATATTTCCGTAATTTAAAATTACGGAACGAAAAAAAAAGTCCGGAAATATTGCTGCCGGAATTTTTATGAAATATTTCCGTAAATTAACATTTTTTATGTTTTTTCCTTTTTATTTTTATTGTTGTCTAAAACAGATTTTCCGTAAATTTACGGAAAATCTGTTTTCTTAATTTACGGAAATTTCTAACAGTGTAGTAATTTTACGAAAGGGATTTTAATCATTTACCCTATAAAATCTTAGGGCTAAATGATGTTTTGCTTGGATGTTATGAGCAAAATCTGCGAAAATGTGCCCCATTTTGGTCGAACAATATTAATTTTGAACTCCCACAACCTCACAGGCTATTGGTTCATTCGCAGCTTCCGAGACATATTCTCGGTCTTGTTTCCACAACGCGCAACCCTTGCCCTAAAATATTAATGTTCCTTAAATTTCAGCATGCTTTCTGCTTAGCCTGTTTACAGAAAGAATGGTTATCTCGCCTATTTCAAAACAACTGGAGTATGACGGTAGCAATGTGTTGTAGCGCCCCACCAACTTCCATTTCCACCCATTTTCCGGTGCATAGTATCTACAACCGTTACAAAATTGTTTTCTATAGAGAAAGGATTGATATGGAATACTCTGTGCAAGACGGTCGTCATTTGCAACTAACGCAGATCGGGTGACATTTGTTTAGAAGAAATTGTTTTTAAATGAAGCAGCACTCTTTGTTTTATATTTCCTGGAATTGCTTTTCCTCGAGTTTCCAAAATGGCAAACAACATTCAAACATATTGAAATGAATTCACTCTATAGTCACGTGGACACTTTAGATATTTATCATTATTGTGTGAAATTAGTATATTGATCTGATTGATCTGAATAGGGAGGTGGATCAGAACCTCTATGCAGCAGAACATACCTGCAATGAACTTTACTATAAGCAAAATTAGAAATTATGTGCGTTCTAAAATTTCAATTTATTGTGTCATCTGCAAGAATTGCAGAAGACACATAGGAATTACTCTGGTCCTATATATGTCTATGTGTGTGTCTGTTATGAGGTGGGATCAGGGTCATAATCTGTGTATCTGTGTGTGTGTGTCTGTGATCAAAATGTTAACCCTTAATATATTGCGTGCCGTATGAGTTCCATAAGGGCTACGATGATGTAACTCTGGTGGACAAGGAGGGGGCGGGGGGCGGTACATGTTGGTGACCTCATGTTACCCTTGGGCCCCATTCATAAACAGCGACCGCCAGACGACACTAAGTGGATATGACTGAAATGGATTGATTTCAATATGTTTGAATATTTTCTTTTTCAGAACGTACTCTTTAATTAGTTAAAATAATAGGGGTCATCTTCTTCTTACCGTGTCCAAACACAGTGGTTCTCAAATGTGATCAAGCCAGAGATGGGTACTGTGTCTGGCTGCTTCACTGAATTCCGCAAGGTTCTTGTCGGTGCAATGTTGCTCCAGCAGTGGGCAGACCAAGAGGTGTTCCATTGTCTGTGGTGCTGTAAGTTCCACAACCACAGGTAGTGTTGAGACATTGCCATTCAGCCCATGATGAGTGAGCACCAGGTGGAAGATGCTCACCAGGTTCAATACCAACAGATGTTAATTGGTTGATAGCAAGTCTTGATTTCCACAAGGCGACTCTTTGAACCCCTTAGAGCCTGTTTCAAGGGGTTGGACTTTGCTTATGAAACTCTCTCTGGATTTAAGGCGGTTAGCAGCAGGTCTCTGTCCGGGCCTAGGGTGCTTCACATTAGATACTTGGCAGCTACGTTTTTGCATGTTCGCTACACAACGACAGATGTCTGGTGGAGCAATTCCTGCTAGGATGTATAAGTTCGCTGTTGGAGTTGGGTTAAGACATCCTGTGATAAGCCGGCAGAAGGCATTTAACGCTGGATCAAGCTTCTTGGCATGGGTTGATCTTTCCCATACAACGCAGGCATGCTCTGCACATGAGTAGCACAGGACACGTGCCGTCGATCTTGGGGTATGTGAGCTTATGTGGGCGAGCACCCCATCTTGTGCCAGTGAGTTTGTTCAACATGTTATTGCGTACCATACGTACTCTTTGCCTTCTTCATCTTATAGAGAGAGAGAGAGACGGTCCAAGGTAACACTCCGAGGCAGATAGGATTATCAACAGTGGCCCCAGGGGTGTTCCAGCCCAGGATACTTTTAATCGGACGTTGGCTTCACGGTTGCGTAGATGGATTTGCACTAGGTTGTTTTTCTCATAAAGGAGTGAGTTTTCACCAACTTTGGAGAGTCCTCTCTTCGACAACGGAAAGAGTTACTTTTGGATGATAGATTGTGCTTTCTTGCTGTTATGTGTCATATCGGTGGATTCAATTAAGATATGGCAGGTATTGATCTTTTCCTGAGAGATCTTCTCAGACACCTCCTCGCCTTTAGCAGTTGTTTTATCTGAGAAAGGATCAGCTTCAAACATGCTCTTGATATTCTTTAGCACTATCCTTGCAAAGGTCAGGTAGATATTCCGTCCTTCAGCTCCTGGGTATGAATCTCCAAGCAGTCCTGTTCACTAGTTGGGCAAAATTTGTCATAGTTATGTGGTTTGGAGCAATCTTCTTCACGTTCTGATCCAGGTCATCAGTGAATTCTTGCCAGTCTGCTTTCCTATAGTTAAAGCACCGCTTAAAGGCACTTTGTCTGGTCTTACTGCAGCGTTAGTGGAACAGGATACAGAACAATTTTGCTATACAGGCTAGAGATGTTTTTGCTAACAATAGCTAGATCAGGACGGCAGCTTAGGGTCGCGAAGGAGATGTAGATGTTGACTGTCTAACCATTCTTCGACAGCTTGTCCATCTTTATTGGTTTCATTGTGGCCCCATTGGGTACTATGGCTGTTTAAATCGTCAATGAAGAAATGAGGTTTGGTGGAATTCCCGAGATTGAATTGAGGGTGCTTGAAATCTACTGATGGAGGCTTGTAGACTGATGTTACTATGACAGAGCTGAGCTCAGTGATGAGGACTTCGATGTTGTTGTCGGCAGACATTGAGATTGCTTCTACAAAGGTACCTGTTTTCACATATACAGCACTTCAACTGTCTCTCGATGGCAATGACCATTCCTGGTATGGTTGGGTGATGATTATCCTTTCCTCGGTAGGTTTCCCGCAGACTTAGGACATCGCATTGGAGATTGCTATACATATCAGCAAGGATGTTATTGTTTGCATTAGAAAAACCCTCCACATTCAATGGAACTATAGTCAAGGCAGACCTTAAAAAAGGCCTGCGCTGGAAAATAGTGTTTGGTTGTGTAGAGATTAGCTTCACTGGCGAGCAGTTACTGACAGAAGAGACCACAGGACGGTTCTCTAGTTGTCCCCATAGTAGGATGAAAGAGTATTATAAATAAAACTAAATTGGATCATATTAAGAAGCAAGTAAGTATACCTGCTGCAGTTTTGTTAAACGTTCTAAATAAGTTATAAGTCAATGACATGGTATACTATCGTGGGTCCACAAAACAGTTGAAAGAACATAGACAATGAGTAACTTTAAAAGAAATTTATTTGAAGTGTAAATTATTGTGAGGTTGCAATTTGCATGTGTCTGTCTTTATCTGGTATTATTATCAAGAAAAATGGTGGGCTGAAAGGAATCCAGAAAGGAGAGTAATGAGAGTGAGGGGTGGCGGCACTCACCTTTTTTGGGTACGGATTTGTGTGGCTGACTTCCAACTTAAGAGCTTGGGACTGATTTTTCTTTTAATAGGAGCCCTTAAATAGACAAAACATTGGAGGAAACTGGGAGTCCTTTGAACTAAATTTTGGCTCAAATTCAGCTGAGGAAAAAAGGGAGAGGTCGAGATACCGGGGGGCACTCTGGGTAGGGAAGTGTGTTGCCCGACGTTTGAACTTAGGGACTTGGGAACTGATTTTTGTCTTTTAAATTAGGGCCTTATAAATGGAGTTGGGGAAAGTAAATGTAAAGCTTTAGAACTCAAAATTCCGCTCAATAAGCTTCTTAGGTCAAACAGTTTTTTCCCAAAAGGGACCTTCAAGACTAAATTATGCTCTTCACTGCAAAAAAAGAGTATAGTAACTCAGTTGCTGGAATGCTTTTAAGAGGCATGAGTGGGGTTGTTGGAAAGGATAACCCTGGGGTGGTTTGGAGGAGAAACATGGGTATTTGGGGAATTGGCCTGGGGTAATTTGGAAGATAAATCTGGGTTAGTTCAGAAAGATCATGTTGTCTGGAAGCGATCCATGAGTATTTGTGGTATTGTCGCATTGTTGGGTTAGGTGGGAAAGGGCACCTGTGATAGTATGGAGAGAATTTTAGTTACTTGAGAAGGATGATCGGTGGCAGTGGCAGGGCTCTGATACGATGAAAAAGGGATTTTGTGTAGTTGAGAAGGTCATTGTGGCATTTATAACCTAACTCTGGGGAGTTCATAAAGTGGACTTAAGTTGCAAAGGGGCCCTGGGGTATTTCAACAGGGGCCTATTAGGTGACAAAATTTACTAACACTGCAGGTCACGTCTGATAAGGTTTCGTACGGAACCTAACAAGCCCCCGTCACGAATTGCGAAAGCCGGATGACCGCGAAATTCTAGTTATTTCTGGAAATTGAAAACATGGGTCTCTGAGTTAATCCCATCATCAAAACCTCGGACAGTTCACTTTTCACTACTTTCACTCAACCATTTGTATTTGGCATAGTGTCTCACTGGATCCACGGATCTAGGAGTCGAGGGGCGCGTTCCGTGAATACCAAGTTTCTCTGTTCCATTCTTGGACGTTAGAATTTAGGATTAATGTGCTATACAAAACCTGGTATTTTTTACACCCATTGCAATACTAAAATCGGTGGAAATCGGCACTCTCAAAAGTAGCACAACCTCAAAACCTCAAAAAAGCGGGTAGAATCTCCCTTCCCGGGTTCTGGGATATGTCTTCTTTATTCTCCGATTTTATCAACAAACTATACAACAGTGACACATGAACTCCGTTTAAGTGAGTATCTGACTTGATTGCAACCTGTTTTTATAAACTCATATTTTGATGCAAAAGACACCGAGCCTTGTTCAAGGGCGCTCTAACAACTTCACATTCATTGTTTCACACGTCTGATATATATGTCACAGATCATATTAGGCGCAATCATGTCGAAGAGTGGGGAATTAGGCGAGAATTCAATCTATCAAACACCTATTTGAGGTTTCCAATTTCATCTGGTTCTATTTCCATGCTTCCACTAGCACGTTCAATAAGTATCCACGTAGACAGAGCGTCTTGTTTAATCTGTCAGGCTTTTTCTCGATTTGCAAAAAAATTGATAGGATTTTTTGACAGGGAAGATTAAACCACAAGCACATTTTATCAAGGCTGATGCCCTGAGTAGCACAACCACTGCACCTGACCACAACGTCTAACCTTGTTGGTTTTTATACTTAGACTAGTAGGGATCTTGGTACACACCTGGGAGTATACCAATTTATTTTCCCTAAACAGGGTACCCTCCATGTCTAATGAACCTGCAAACCCAGAAAATAATTGAGTTAATATCAATAATACAATACTTGATCAAGGCTAAGGAACACCTAAAGATTAAGTCGACTCAGAGATTTCGAATACTCATTTTTTGTGTAAATACATGAAAAGCACTGAACGAAAGATGTAACCTAAAATACACAATTCCGAAATTTGAGATGAATCGGATTTTTCGTTTTGATGCAGTAAACATTTATGTGTAGTCTTACGTCCCATAGGATACTGTGTATAACAAAAATTCCGGATCCGGAATTTTATAACAAATTTGTGATTTTCTATATGAAGGAATTCGATTTAAGCTTAGCAATTCCACACAGTAATTAGTATATGGACAAGCATTATGTACATGCAAAAAACACAATTTTTTTGGAAATTGAGGGCGCCTCCTCAGGAAATCTCTGAGTCGGCCTTTAAGGTCCGTATGCACAAAAGAGTTAGACCGGGTCTAAAGTTAGACCTGGTCTAAGTGTAATTTTGTCCAACCAGAAAAGACATTTTCCTTTACACTAACGTGAGGTATTTTGTATTTATTTTGAAATTTGCATTTAAATCTTTCAAATTTGCTAGTTACTTTACGAAGAAAGTGCGAATAACTATCAATTTAAGGCAAAACTAATTTTGACTTAGACCAGGTCTAACTTTAACTGGGTCTAACTGTTTTGTGCATACATGGACTGAGAATTATAAAACACACATCATGTGTTGAGGTAACTGAAATTTGCATGGTTGGACACGCGATAGGCAAACTGGTAATATCCAGGTACGCCGATGATACATATGACAAGATGGTTATTAAGGAACAAGGGTGTGGCATTATGTATGTTAAGCCGGGGTGGTAATGAGCGGGAGGATGGGAATATGTAATATGTTAAATAAGTGAAATATCACATTGAGCGCTAAACATCCATTGCAATTTTGGGTTTCGAGTTATATAGAAGGTTATCTTTCTTGCAACTTAAACGAACGGCTCAAAATATTTCCGCTTGTTTCCTTTTATATCTCTTTTTAATTGTTAAAGCGTTTCTACAGGGGTTGTGCTTTGGTAATTTATATTTTGTAGCGTTTTGACAGGTTTTGTTAATTAATCAAAACTAAAGTTTAAGGAACACTCAAAAGGTTATCAACAGGTGTGACAAAATAAAATTTATAAAGTTGAAGAGCAGTTTCTTTATCAAGGGTAAATTAAATGTCATTAATACTCTTCTTCATAAAACAGTCAATCAAAGAATTAAGAGGTAAGAAAAATACGCGGAGTGCATTAATTAGCGTTAAAGTATAGGATATGGCATGAGTGGAGTGCATTCGGGGATATGACTGCACGCTTGCATGCATTAATAAAATTAACATATGCATTAGGGGGGCTCACAGTGGCACCGCTTATCCATATATCCCTTCATTCCTTCAGGCACTCCACGCATTCCTTATCTGTCTAACCCTTGAGGCAATTATTTTATACACATCAAAACACAAGATACATGTAATCGTTTTCTGATATTTTTTGGATGACTTTTAAAAATTAAAAAACCAGAAAGGTATCGTCTACAACACCAATATATGATTGCAAAATTTGACACTTGCCCCTTAGTACATAAAACGCATCAACATTTCAGCACGCGTGCATTAATTATTTGTCTAATTTCTCTCTCAACAAGTAATATGTTGTTTGAGAAATTCAGGATTTTGAATTTGCAAACGATCACACATGTCCCCATGCCCATTCAACACGGTTACCAATTCGAAATACACTGCATCACTGTTGTGTAGTCTTGTATATACCAGCTGCAATTTTATTTCCTAGAATTGTACAATATTCAGGTCAACAGACTACATGCCATGTTTTGCCATGTAGTTTTGAAAGAGTAGGGATTATGTTATCTCAAAGATTACGATACCTACCAATTAACGAAAAGTCATTGATGAAACTTAGGCTTACCGACTTTTAAATAAATCATTTAAGCTGCACGGACGCTTTCGGTCGGAAACCAGGGTTAGCTCACTTGAAAGACAGTCTTCATGCACCTCCATGTATTTGCAACTTTTAACATGTTACCACAGTTTTCGATATTTTAAAGATAATTTCGTTAAAACAAAAATTTAACTAAAGCAAAGGAGAAACAAACAAAACAAACTACCATGATCATATATATAAATATCGTGTCCTTTGCAAATTGATACAGGTACTAAAATCATCATCATCATCATCATCATCATCATCATCAGTCTTCCGTCTTCCGTTGAGATCCGTGACACACTTCTTTGCCAAACGTCTTTATCCCGCATTGCTCTTCCCACTTCATTCCCGACTATAATATATGATTTGACCCTATACAAATCTACTGCGAAATTTTCCAAAATAATAAGTGTTTAACATTGTGGAGCATGTAGAAATAAGGGGGGGGGGGTAAAGTTTGCACAGGAGTAAAAATTATAATCGTTCGAACTGATTTAAAAGATGCATTTAATCGACTACTCATAAGGGTAAAAATGTTTAGTTTGCCCTATCTATGAACTATAGGTTTAGCACAAATCAACATACAACAGTTCAAGGTAATTCTTTTTGTTCAAATCGTTGGTAAATTGTTCATTTATTCACACTTGATAAGAAATTGTATTTGGATTGGTTGTTTGACAGTTCAATAAAAGTTTACACAGTTATGACTATTGACTATTGTAATTATAATAATTGTAATTATGCAACAAAATGTAAAAGATGAGACATAATGTCATAGGCGGCCCCTGTATCATTAGACGAAAAAATTGACATCACTTTTATAGCAAATGAATAATTTGGAAACTTTACCCTCATTGTGACATATGAACCGATTTTCCTCATAGCAATTTAACTACAATCTGCAGATTAGGCAAACTATACCTTTGTTAATCCTTGAAATGTAATGAATATGCTGGTATACTTTTCGACGTTTCGACCCCTTCTATATGTTGACCCCTGTATAAACCTTACCCCCTTAAAAGTACATATTCCACAGCTTTGATTTTGGTAAGCTTTTGATATGTTGTTCTTATAGTTTTTCTCAATGCAATTCTGAAAAAAAATATTCTCTTGCAATTAGTTTTCTGTTACATCATTATTTGTCTTAATTTGATTGGCCTAAAAGTAAAGCTGCTGTATCTGCATAGCATTATCAGCGTCTGTTATACCTATCCTTGGACATGAAAATCTCCAAATGCAAAGAAAGTCTGACATAATCTGGTCCTTGGCGAACCGTGTTCTCCCCTGTGCCATTATTGAAGAGATAGGAGGTATATCACCATAGACATGATTGATCTGATGTTTTGTGCATTATATTTTAATATTTATTGTTGCGCAATTGTGATTTTTACTGAATAAATTTGGTATGATATGATACTTAACTGCAAACTTCTTTATTAACTATATATTTCACGGTTATAATGTCATCTTTTTTAACTGAAGGAACGCTCACATAACTTAGTGACTTTCACAAACATTATGGGTGGTGTCAAGCAAGCTACACCAATGTAATACTATATTTACCATAAGGATGGTGGCTAAAGTACATACGGTTAAGTGCATATACCTGGTTCCAGACATAACATATTAATTTTAAATGCAAAGTCATTGCACGTGAAGACCTACATCATTTGACCGGTGACCTACGAGTTATGCCAATCTACCTGGACGCCCTTGACTTACTCTCTTACTCACCGGTAATTCCTCCTATTTAATATAGATACATCTGGATTAAATAATGAAGGAAATTAATGGCACTGGAACTATCAGTTTCCTTCAAAAATACTTAGTTCAATCCGGGAGTTCAATCCCTACAACAGCCATACATGTACGTCAACGCCGATGAATTAAAACGAAGATGTTATAATGATGACAAAACTTGCTTCTTTAGGCACGTCTTGTATGGTCGGCCATGGGTGTTAAAACACACTGGAGTATATTTTGAAAAAGAACCCATTTTGAAGGTTATGTATTTTTACACTAGGTATTTTGATAGGATAGAATAGGACAAAGTACACAAATTCACTAATACACCAAGGAAATTAATCAGATCAACTGTTCACCACCAAAAATCAACAAATTCGCGTTTGTGGCTTTATTCTTTTAAACAATAGAAATAAGACACTTTTTCTAAAAAAACCTGACTGTGTAAGATGACTAGTATGATGTAATTACTTTTAATTCTGAAAACTAGACGTTCACAGGCATGCTTCATAAATGGTGTAAGAAGGTTAAAAGTATTGCCAATTTGATCAGCAGATACACCGTTAGCCCTAAAGCTGGCTATTAAAATGAAGATAATGTTTGCTCACTATTGAATACAAATTCTTCCATAATAACGCTTGTCAAATTCAAACTAATTACAACATGAGACGGCTAAAGAATGGGGCTTTTCTTGGCTAAAACATCGAAGTAGACTTAGATATTTTGGCATACAAGATTTGCAGACATCAAAACGATATTCCGAGTGAATGTCAAATAGAAACACTACTGTTATTAAGGCTGAACGAGTAGACTGGGCTGAGAATATAGCAACTCACGTAAGTGGTATACATATGAAGGCATATTATAAAAACCTTAACCTCATGAATAGTCTTTTTATTATTGAAAAATCATGCTTTATCATTGGCCGATTCAGGGTTCACACGTGCTTTTTTTCCTGGGGGAATAGATACGATTATTCCTACAACCTCGTCCACGAGTCAATGTGAGGTGTATAAGACAAGAGGTTATATCAGGAAATAGGGCAAACTATGTTCCCTCGCTACTGGCTAACGGGCCTATCACCCCTCACCCTTCGGGTCGAGGGACAGGCACGTAGAAATGTTACCGAGGAATAGTGTGCCCTATTTCCTCTAACCATGAATCGTATTTGGATACTGTCCATAGTGTAACTCGTTGAAATGCACAATTACGCTATAAAATAGGTACTCCCCATTAAATTGTCTTACAAGCTCATTCTCAATATTTTCAAAACTCCATCATATCACAGTCATGGATAGCGACGGATTAAGACCCTCATAGGTATAGAATTGCTACTTTTCACATAACTGATTCCTGATGAGACCCGCAATGACTATGGTTGTATTTGAATAAATTTTGTTTATATCTACCACACTGTATTCTTTCGCTGAAATTCCCTTTAACAGCTTTCAACATTTGACATAGACATTGTATCCGAATTGGCAACAAGTCATTATGATATGAATCCTTGTATAAACATTAGCTTTCACGTGACTCCCACCTTAAAAACTTCCTCTTTTTGATGAGCGAATGTAACACACACCATCATACATATGTACTAATTAGAAGTTAAATCCCTTGTATCCGCTAGGGCCGGTCACATTTTAGTGCCCTAGGCATTTGCGCAGAATCACAACATGCCTCTTCAAAATAAATTTAATGAAAAATAGTCAAAGCAGGCTATCTCCTTAAGTCGGTTTGAGGAATTTTTATCTTGTGGCCATAAAAATACTGTCACCCATTAGACAATTATTAGAATGACCGACACAAGTGTCAAGTTTGGTTTTCCAATGTAAATAAGGGCGCAGAAAATTTGATTTATTAGTGAATTGGCAAAGGAGCAAGGAGAGAGAAGAGAGAGGGGGGAGGGAGAGAGAGAGAAAAGAGAAAGAGAGACAGGACCGACAGGACAGAGGAGAGAGAGGAGATACAGAATTGAGAGTAAAAAGTAAAGAGGCGGCACAAAGGGGGCAGTGAACGGGGAGAACGAGGAGGAGAAAATAAGGCATATATTAGATAAAAGCAAGCAAAAGAGTTAGACTGTATTAAGACAAACAGTGTTCATTGATTTATCTACAATTTTATCCTACCATTCATAGTCCTCTTGATTCACGTTACATGGAAATGAAATTATAAGAGACTAGTCAATAAATGTTTAGACGCGAAAGAAAGATTAGATGGGTTGGTACATTTGTGACCTTACTTTGTCTGCTCCCAGTTGAATTCAGAGCCTTGACGGAATAAAAGTAAAGTATCACGCTGCACTTGATTCAGTCAAGGCTCTTGAATTCAACTGGGAGCAGACAAAAGGGGTGCAGGAAATTGTACCAAACCCCAGATTATATTATTCTAGTCAGGCCTAACCAGTGCGTTATTGGGGAGAATACTATTTTGCACATGCGTAACAAGACACGGGAGGTAGGCAAAGCAAATATGTGGGATATCATTTTTTATGTCTTAGAACATGATTGATTTGTCAATGTCCCATTAATTACTGAAAAAATGTTGATAACAATTTGCCAATATCACATCATATCAGGAAATGTTGTTTGATCTCAAAATTAGTTACCAAACATTTGGTATCAATGTAAAATAAGGGTGTGTCAAAAAATATATGTTATATTTAGTTTAAAGGATCACGACCTGAGCTACAAGAGACTCCTGTTTGTAGAAAGTTGATCTGAACTATTTTTCCGCATTATAATAGCGTCTACGTAATTACCAAAAAATACTAAACATTCAGTTATACATTCTGATCATGAATGTTTATTTAGTAAATTAATAATTTCCTATATGGTGATATAATTCTAATTAGTAGACGCCTTCGGTCTTTCAGATTATTTTATTATCCAGGAGCTTTATGTAATATTTCAAAAAAAAAAATTGGTGCTATCTAGCAAATCATAAAGCAAGCAAATGACGCGAATGTCTCGACTTCGAGAGCGCTTTTCTTTTCTTTGGTGATGCATTAAAAAAATTTGCATTTGAAAAGACACAGGAGAGCATGCCAAATCCTTGGGGCTGCTCTGAATATTAAGATTACTCTTTTGTAGTAAAATGCGATGAGTCGAATGCACTCTAAAACGAATGTATAAAGTTTTAAAATTCGAGTATATGAAAGCAAAAAATGCCAGTAGTAACCTGATATAGAGAGTCAGAGCACCCATGTGTGATGAATCATCAAATGCGGGGTTGTGGAAAAATTATGGTAAAGATGACATCTAAGCCCAAACAATTAGTTTTTCATGAGTAAGCAGCAGCTCTCTTAAGGAATGATGTGAAATCGAAAAAGGCACAATTTCTATAAGTATAAAATATCAAACAAACCAGAACAAAAGATTTAGATTTAAAAGCTGAAAAAAAAAACAATAAATTTTGGTTATTTTTACACAAAATTCAAACCACATAAAATAGGAGAAGAAACTTCTTTTCGTAGTAGAGCTTCCGAGTAATAAGAATTTATAGAGCTTCAAATGAACACAAAGTTCGGCATGTAAACATCCTCCTAAGCACAATTAACCACGAACCCTTTGAGATATTCAAAAGTATGTGATATATGAAATAAAATAGGGACGGGATGTAAGCTTTTTTTCTTAAGACCACTTTTGAAAACAATGCTTTGGCCTTCTTTGTGCAACCCATTTACCATTTACAAGAAGGATAAAAAGGCGCAGTTGCATTCATCGATTACCTGCCAGGTATTTCTCATTCACATTATTTTTTAATCTTCAGATAAGGAGCACATTGAAAAACACAAACCAGATATGTTTCCAAGAGATGGATGCACTCAGGACAACATTTAAAATACAAAGGACGCAGACAGAGCCTATGATTATTCATTTTAGGCCTGCAAAGGTTTTTGGCAAATAAATCCAATTGATATTTTTTACAATAGGACCCCCCTAAAGTAATGATTCATTTTGTAAGTTTGATTTCTCCGATTAAAGCTGATTAACATTGGCCAGGGAAGGTACTGAGGTTGAAAAAAAATTCAAATTTGCAAACGACAAATTCCTGGACGGCTTGCTGTTAATATTATTGACTTCTGTTATAGCAACTGTTATACGTCTGTTTTTGCAGGCTGCTTTATATTATAATATAATAGATCTGAGTAAAAATTAAATCTTTTCCAAGTGCTGCTGCTGCACCTAATCTACTAAATTTCTTGCAGGTGTTCACAGGTCCTTTTCCTCAGATTCCCTGTTTCTGTAATTAAACCTTGCCAACCCCAAAAAGAACCACACTAAATAAAATAGCAGACAGCAGTTCATTGGAGGATAAGGACCACCACCGCCATTGCCACCGGCCTACCGCCGCCTGCATTGCCACTACTACTTCTACTTCCACTGCCTATACTTTCTACTGCCATTGCTATTTGCCACTGTTGTGCTGCTACTTACGATACTCTATCACCTCTTAGCTATTTTAAAGTAATACACCACATACTACTGCTGCTGCTACTTTCTACTCATACATAAGAATAAGGTTAATTTAATCTCAATTGTGACATGTAGGCCAACTTACTAGAGACTTTACAACTGAATAAATACTAGACACGAAACACACACCGGATGGAACAGTGCAGCTTTCACGGTTCCTTTGCACATCAAATTGAAATAAACCATGGAGAAGGGAGAGAAAGTGGTATTCGGGTTTAATCATAACTGTTATACAAATTAAATCCTAAATGAGTTCCCGAAAGATTAAATCCAGCAAGGGGGTCCCACTGAGAGGTTCGACCGAGGACCCTTTGCTCCCGAGGTAAGCTTGCTAACGCTAGACCAAGCCACGTTTCCTACTACTCTATCCTACTACACTACTTCCTACGGCATACGTCCTCAGACTCCTAATCCTACTTCCTCAACTACTTACTACTACTACTACTAATACGACTACTATCATGTTGACGAGCATTGTATTTACATGTTGTCCAAAGGTGCCTTCCAAAAACACAAGACACTATAGTCTATGTAGAAGAAACTATTTGATATAAAGAATAAGATGTGGAATCTTATTTTAGATTTGGCTTCCAATTTTAGCAACTCGCAAGTTAACTGAGAGACGTCAATGGACGAATTCGTTGAGGTTTGCCTTACGTAAGTAAATTGGTGAAATTGGAACTTCCCTTTCTTGAAGTTTGTGGGAATGACACATAATGATGACACATTGGCCCGGGGGTAGGGGAGCTAAACAATAGCTAACCTATCAACGATAACAATTGAGCAATGTCATGGACATATCATACTCGAAGGTTAGGCCTTAAATCGAAATTGTTTGCCAATAAGTAAAGCTGGATGAGATGCTTAAGATTGTAAAAATGGCGTTGCAACAAGATTTGGAACGCGGACCTTGTTGGTAGGCCTTTATAGCATAATATGCACTCCAAAGACCGCCACAAGCTTAGGTCGTGTAAACACGTTTCTTCAAAGCGTTACAAAGTATATAGCAAGTACAATGAAATAAAATTAAAAACAGTTGAGTAAAATACAAATCTCACAAACGTCTCGAACCCGGTCCTCTCGCTAACGTTTTTGTCATTAGTTTAAACTTAATGCACACGGTAGTTAAGTCTTTAATCAATTCAAATAAATTCAAATTCAATTAGTTTTATTGCGTTACATTCAACCAATACATTAACAAATGTGATTAACATTATGTACCAATATTATAGGTATAGGAATAAATATGAATATTGTAAAGGAAAAAAATAATTATACAGGTGTTGTAAATGGCATGATATCAAACGCAAGAGAGGCCATAATAAGTTCTGGTGGCCTTTTAGCAGACCCACCTAACAAATACAATGTTGAGAGTAATATTTAATTTACTGAACAGGACAGGAAAGAACAGGCGCTACAGGAAGAGGACATTGACAATTATTGTTTTAACAAGAATCAGGGCAAAAGAACATGATGAAGTGCGAACCAGTCAAGAAATGATGAAGAGAAGGATAAAAAGGTATTGCAATTATTGATGGTAAACTATAGAAAAATTGAAGAAGAAAAAAAAATACTGATGACAGTTTTATGAATGTGGTTAAGAAGTTTTCAAGTAGATTATCAATAAAGGTCCTAATTTAAATATTTATTAATCAGTTTCTTGTTTTAGATTAAATTTAATGCATGATACTGTTGCTAAGTGTTTCCATAATTTTGGGGACAGAGATTTTATGAGTTACTTATTAGGTTATATGAGGGTTTGTGTGATGTATTGTTTGCATTCTGGTGTGTATGTATGTATATCACTATGTTTGTGAAAAATAGTTTGAAAATGAGTTTGGGAGGGTGTCTGAGTTGTAACGATACATGGAAAATCGCTGTTGTGTGTTATTAAATAAAACTGTAAGGTTTTTAATTCGTGGACATTGGTTTAGTATGAGATGTGTATTCATTGTTATTGATGATGGGTATGGCTAGTTTTGGAGTTGAATAATGATCATTGTAATACATTACATAATAATACTCGACTATTCATTTATACTTAAAGGCTGACTAGAGATTTTCCGAGGTGGGCGAGCTCCATGTTCTAACAAATGTGTTTTTTGCATGTTTAATAATGACTTGTCCAAATACAAATTACTGTGTGTGTAATAGCTGAGTCAAATGATCTCCGTGATATAGAAAATCAAATTTTTAAACTGTTAATTTCTTTTTAAAAGTCTTTAACATTGCGATTAGCTAAAACACGAATGGATTCGGATATTTAGCAGGTGAATGGGGAGCATCGTATGAGATTGGCCAAAAGTCATCTAGAGGTAATATTGCCTTACAAATGCCTAGAACAAAATTTGCCATAAGGCCCTGACTTGAGCACATGACGAGAAAATGATAGTTTAAGTATGGAAAGTTGTCAGATTAGATGAATGACAAGTGCCTCCCCCACATTTTGAAAACGTCGCCGCGCTTCAATAACCAAGTTTAGCTGCCATGGCGCGAGGCGAGGATGCTTTTACGGGAATGCATAATGTTTTGTTCATTTATCGATCGAACAAAGAGTGAGTAAGGCCAGCAGTAGATGCCTAATTGTTGCTGTCAATTCAACATACCTCAATCCAGGGTCGGTAAACTTTTAGACTTTTAGGAGCTTTGGGTTTGCGAAGGTTTTTTTTCGGATCCCTGTTGGCAAAGTGAGCATGTATTGTAGGAATAATTTATTGTGAATCCCTTATGGCGTGGATTGATAAAGTGTCTTACATCCGGAAAAAAAAGCTTAGCTTAGCACGTCTTCAGGACACGTTATTGTGTTGTAGCCTTGCTTTGCTTCCCCAGCATCTTTAGTAAATCAGGTGACAGTGTACTAACTCCTTATCGTTGGACAATGCCTTTGAAGACCAATCGTTTTGACTGTATTATGTTTTTTTTTTGCATAGAAATCGCCTTCTGTTTGCGAACCTCGGTAAAATCGCTCTTGGATCGTCTAAAAATCGGAACATTTGACCAGTTCAAAACTTCCTCTAAAGAAGTTACTTGCAATATGTCGAGAAGATGGTAATACTGCATTCAGACGGACCAAACGGCATGTTTATGCATCTTTATGTGGCAAATCGTCTCGGTCCAAGTCTGACAATGACAAACATCTGGCGGCTGCCATTCTGATGTGTTGATAAAAATAATTAAGTCCTCCTGTCTGCAGAACGTAATAAAAATACAGCGTTCACCGCACGCATGTGTCGTCTACCGTCGGGGTTTGTGGAATGGGAAAAAGGTCACATGAGGTCACAGAGGTTACATTGGGTCACCCCAACACGTGGGACACTGCAACAGATGACATGGCATTGGTTAGGAATATTTTTCAGGTAAGGGATTGGGGGCCTCCACGAGGCGCGGGGATTCGCGGGAGGTTGCGGGATCGGGACGGCGGAAAGCTTTGGAATTTTATGTTTCGGTTAAACAGTGTAAGACGATTGGGGAGGGGGGGGGGGCTCAGACGGTTTCGAAGTCCTCCCCCCCCCCCCCCCCCCCAAATTCCTTAAGCCTATGACGTGTCGCGTATTAATCCGTAGGTTGTTTATTAGAAAAAGAAAGAAGGTTCGTTTGGCCCGAACTAAATAAGATTCGTTAAGCTTATTCCATTTCGGATAAACGAACCTTCGGATAAAGAACCTTGGAATAACACAACTTCGGATAAACGAACATTCGGATAACAAACCTTCGGAATAAAGAAACAATGTTTTTTTCGGAATTACGCCTAGTTATAGGAAATTCCGTTTTGGATTAACGAACTCGATAAGCGACAACCTCGCGAATAACAATCGCCAGACTAAACCGAAGAGCCCTCCTGACATCAGTGGTTCTATACTTACACGGTATGAAAAAGAATTCATTTGTTAATGGTGCATGTCTTTAATTGTAAACAGTAACAAACAAAATTCTTAATACTTTTAATTTATGGTTCGGGACTTCGGCGTCATGATAGCTGAAAGGGTTATATAATCTTATATTTGGTTACTTCTCATTTACCACTGTTTTTTAAGTGCGATTAGTGCGTTTTGTGACGTCAAAAAGATGAGTTGCAGTCTATTATAACAGCAAAGTATAGCCTCTCGGGGAACGATTTCTCTGGCTCTGCTATGAAACACAAACAGTGAAACAGACTCGTTGTGTAGGAGTTAAATGCTCCAGTAGACGCTAGCTTTAGAACAGTCCTTGGGATACAGAGAATGCCAATTACAAATATATTTAGACTAAAACTTTACGCGAATCGGATGTATTTCAACGGCGAGATTTGTTTAGGAAATTCGTTAGTGGGGGCATTAGGTACGGATGTGGCGATGTAATAGCGCAATAGTAATTGCTTGCGGCTAAGGCTACTGAAATATTTTTAGATCTGAATAACAACGATATACCTAAATTGAGAGATACTATGTACAATCTGGTATCAAGAGTGAGTTCAAATAGTATCGCAATTGCTAACTAGTACTATAACATCATCAGGAAGACGGGAAATCCGTCACTTTCCTTTGCTTACCA
The DNA here is from genome assembly GCA_023653785.1 of Ophioderma brevispina. NCBI lineage: Eukaryota > Metazoa > Echinodermata > Ophiuroidea > Amphilepidida > Ophiodermatidae > Ophioderma > Ophioderma brevispina. The sequence goes on along the minus strand of JAMKCH010007838.1, from coordinate 70,271 downwards.
CAACATTCAAGGAGAAATGTAGTGGAGTATAAGTGATTTTGCTAAGAGGACTCAGGTGCTGCGGATAAAAACAAACGACAAACACTGGATTGTAACCAAAAACCAAATTTCTACTATGTACAATTACCATGAACATCAAAGCATATCTAGATGCGTTAATGCAATCATGGTCATGTGGTGGAGTTAAATGTTATACAAGAGTTCAAATTACCTAAAGGTATTGATTAAAACAATGCATACAAAAATCTAAACGTGGGTAACACTTCCCGTGTGGTATTTAACACACATTCCCGAGGTACAGCCGCGAGATAAGGACACAAATTGTGGCCAGTCTGAACTTCGCCCGTTTGGTTTAATCAACATTACCAGTGCGCATGCGCTTGGGAAGGAGAACAAAGTTTTGATATTACGTTTGCCCTGGTTTGGAGTTCGGAGTTGCTTTTGAAATGCATAAAGACCTATGCGTCATTCGCTCATCTCTGGATGTGTTTGAGTCTCATAGAATTCACCATGACGAAGAATGGATATATTGGATTTTATTACTCAATGTACTTGTATCTACTGGTGTGTTTTGTGAATATTGGAAATACTAACGGTACGTATACACTTTATAATAAAGAGAAAGTGATGTTTAGAATAGAAGAAAGCAAAGAAGAAAACAAACAAAAAACAGAAAAAAAAAATCTTCAAGGCAAAGTGTACCATTAAGGAGGGAATTTTATGTAAAGTTTAACACATAAAACTGGAACAATTTTCGAAATATCTTTCGGCATTCAATATGCTCAGATCCTACCAAAATAACTTATTGTTGAAACAATATTAGTGGACGCGCAGCCTTCTCATTTCCAAAGTTTATCTCAATCTTGAGTTTTGATGGATTCGTCCAATGCAGTCTAATGTACAATCCTATTCCCAACTTGTTTCATTATAGGATTATTATTAAGTGGTGCATCCTTTTCTTAAGATCAACAAGTTACACTTTGATGGATCATCTATTATAGAAGCTTTATACATCTGATTGGTCTTTAACTACAACTATAAGCGTTTCAAACAAAGCTCGGACGATGCTTTTCATTTTTACAATGCGTAAGCGCATTTGGTTCTGAATTAACCGACGTGTTTGTGCGAAAAAAGTCAAAAGCCTTTAAAAGGCTTTGTGTTTAGGGTTATAAAAACCTTTTAATAAAAATGCATTTAACAATAATAGTGATAAAGCATAATATTAGCTATTGATAAAAATTCAACACTGGGTACAATTTAAAGCAGCATGACCTGATTTTAAGTATGCTCTTATTAAAATGTCCTTTTAAAAGAAGTTAAACAATTATAAATATATATAAAAAATAAAATAAAGTCATACATTCAATATAAAATTAAAAAAAATACAAAACCGCATTATCTAATCTCGCTACTAGTTGCAATCGTTCCTTTCCAATCGAAGGTCCTTTGTAGGTAATTTACCTACATCATAAATGTGTACGTGTGTAGGCAGTTCAGAACACAACTGCCTGATAACGACGCAAACGTACTTTCAAAACACAACTGCTAGGAAGGGTCTTTCAAGTTTCGTTTCCGATTAGGGTCGTTATAAGGTTATTTTCTTTAACTTTAGTTGTATGAGTGACGTTCAATTGCTCTAAACGGTAGTAATTGATATGGGTTTAGATTCAATTAAAGAGGAACAGTAAGGTGTATTCAAGGGAATCAAAATAATACATGTCGAGGGTCTTTATTATCAAACGAAATATAACATACGTTAATCCTAGTTCGATGATCTTCATAAGTAAGAAAAAGAAGTCAACCCTAACTTAAAGATGAATATAGGCTTACAAACCTTAGATTTAGATTTTACATTCGATCTTCATTTATACAGAAAAACGTGCATATTTCCATTACGATGCAACATTTGAGGTCTAGACTGCAAAATAAACTAAAACATATTTTGAATATATCTTTCACGCGTAGCCCACTGGTAATGGTACTTTCCATTAGAGCTGAAGGTATGAAGTTCATTTTCCAGTGGAGACACTCGCTAGAAATTACGCACATCACATCTATAAATGTTATTTGTCTGGTGAGAGTGACAATTAAAATAGATAAAAAACAAACAAAACAACAACAAACAAACAAACAAAAACATCTGTACTCCATACATGCTTTATTTGTTAAGAAAATAATTCAGTTGTATTAATGACGTTATTATTTCGAAATTAAAATTATGCACCCATTCATTTAAAGGAGGATGGTCCGATTTATATAAAAATTTTCATCTTGATTGGATAATCTTGTTCGCAATACGACATCTGTAAAGTTTCAGATATTTCGATCTGTTTAGATGTGAGAGCTAAAAAACAATAATTTTGTAAGCCAATAGAACTTTCTATAAAATTCAGAATTTTTGTTTTTAAAATAACATATTAACCCTGGAATTACTGTGATAAAATTAACCCTATTTTCTGGTTTCATATGTTTTTCGATATCATTCAAAAGCGAAAGCACGTCGGAGATTGTGGACCGAAATCATGATCCAGGACCAATGACCAGTCTTTATATCTCATAAAGTCAAGCTATTCAAATTTTTACTTCAATCCACAATCTGATGTTTTTATGATTCCAATCTCCACTCAAAAAATACAAAGAAAAATCATAAAACTAAATTTTTTTCCGGAGTGGATTCGAACCCACGAACTTTAGATATCAAGACGAGCGGCCACAGACACACGCCACGGCAATCCAAGCCGGCAGGGAAGACGTTCTCTTATAATACTTCAATATAAACATTAACGGAATAAAGCGCCACACATTAATACTGAATAAGCGCCCCTATGAGAGAGTTGAAAATATATGCTCTGGAGCATTGATTCGGGCCAAAATCTCCAAGAATCAAAGCGAAACGCCGTTATTGTTCAGCATATCTGATCGTAGCGGATGGGATGTATACCAACTTAATAACAATGAAATTGGCAATTGCCATCAATTAGTTCTAATCAACAACGTTTTCTTACCAGAGCGCGAACTTCATAATTACGATGATGACGATAAGGCACTCTCATTTCGATAAGTGGATGTTTCAAAACAACACTGTTTTGAGGGAGCGCAATTTTGTGATTACGCAGCTTCGTTTTATTCATGTTTCACTAGATATCCTTGTGAGAAAGCAAGTGCAAATTTCTTACAGACACGCCCGAAGTAGGTACACGTGGATTACTATTACTAAGGCTAGCGGTTAGATGATATAAAAATCTTAAACCTTGTAGGTAAAAAAAAACTCTACACCATGGGGGTATTCCTGGATCTCTCCAAGGCTTTAGACACCATTGACCACAACATTCTCTTCAAAAGCTTTATCATTACGGTCTCCGTGGAGTAGCCTTGGAGTGGTTCAGGAGTACCTAACAAACGATCACATCAGTATACGTTTCACCCACCGCATCATCCTCCAAACCTATCACAGTGGCGTCCCGCAAGGCTCAATCCTCTTGGACCCCGATTTCTCATTCCATGAATGACCTCACCAAAATCTCTAACACACTAAAAACTACTCTTATTTGCAGATGACACAAAATATTTGCTCAAACCCTAAACATAATGCACTTTTTAACAAAACATGATCTATAACTCGCAAAAAATCACTGACATGGTGTTCGGCTAACAAACTTTCTCTCAATGTTTTTTAAAAACTAACTACATGTTTTCTGACACAAAAACAAACTTATCACAACCAAACATTAACAATAGATAACAAACAATCTCCCAGGTACACTCAACAAATTCTTGGCATCACAATCGACGCCAACTAACATGGAGAAAACACTCAACTTGTCACTACCAAAGCGTCTCACGCAAGTGGTACAATCTACAGGAGGTAAACACCACCTCCGATACACCTTAAATCACTGTACAAAAACCACAATAGTTTCCCATACCTTAGCTACGTAACTCATCTGGGCCTCCAACTATCATTCACGACTCACAAATAAACATCACACAGAAATGGGCCGTCCGCACTACCAAACTCACCCCCCAGATCTCACACATTGCCATTATTTCACTCACTGCAAACGCTTAAATTAGAGCACCTCAACCACTTCAAACAGCGCTCTTCATGTTTTTTGACATTCACAACAAATCATTACTCCGAACTGCGAGTGAACCCTCTATTCTTTCATCCTATGGGACTTCAGGGACTACTTTATCTTAAAAAACAGAAAAATCACAAGAGAGAAAAAAGAAGCCACGAATAACTCCGCGACGACAAACTTCATTCCCTCCAAAATCTCCTCTGAAAGCACTATATTCAGTATCACGGCAGCAAAGTTTGGAATGATCTTCCCGAATCCATCACAACAATGACAAACAAAAAAAATACTTTTAAAGCTCACAACTGAAAAACAAAAAACATTTTCCTCAACCAGTACAATTCTTTTGAAATTTCTCCCAAGTCCTGATTTCTCTCCTGCACCCTTGTCTTCAAACCCATGTCTCTCTATCCTTACATTTTCTTCACTCGGGTCTACCCCGTCTATCTCTACTTCCTCAGATGAAATTGATTACATATTCAGCAGACATGTTGAAAAGTTCTGTCCTTCTGTCCAAACCCGTACCCGTCAAGTGTTGTTTAGCTAGATATATTGGTGTTTTTGTTTGTTGTCTCGTTCTTGGCTTTGTATGTTTACCTATGTAATACTTATATATCCCCTGACTTGTACTTTTGTAATGATGTAGTTTATGACTTGTATGTTTTACAGGGCCAGTAATAACCCTAAGCCCTATCGGGTTGTCCATTACTGGTTACTAGAATATCATATCCCTCACCAGTTCATCTTATACAGTTACAATTGATTCTGTATGTTTAGTATATAATATAATGTATTTATACATTTCGTCACCGTTCGAATATTGTTATGCTGAAAAAACTGAACTTGAACTTGAAGTTCGGGTGGCGGGGGACGAGGCTGTGGATACGAAATGCCACTTTAAGCATACCAGCAACATTTTTGAAGAGCGCCCCCACCTTCGGCTAGTTCATTGGAAGGCCATGTCCAGCAGCCGTTGAATTATTATCGGCATCTCCGATTATTAATTATTCTAATTACAAATTCCTTCGTTTGCGACACAAGACATTTTCGAGGCCTAACCCATTCAAGGTATAGTTTACTAGCCAGTTACCAATTGCAAACAGTTGTATAATCCTCAACTTTCAAAATTGGGGGGCACTCTTCAAAAATGTGCTATTATTGCTTTAATGTGCAGTAGTTAGTACAAATTATTCGTGCCCCATTGATAACCTTTGCCTAGTCGTGGTTCGCAACACGCCTTTATTATAAAAGGATGCAAAAGCGGAAAGTTTCCAAAATTTGCCAACCTTTTCATTATTGATTTTGAGGTGAAAAAAAAGTCATAGGACGATATTATTTAAAGCTGTAGATAACTTACGATAACCTACTAAAAGGCTTATTGATGTGCGCAAAAGGAAGGATTTAGTTAATTCGCTTGTCACCTTGGAAATTATCATCTCCTGTCGTAGAAATCCGAGGGGAAGTTGCCAGCATACAAGCCTAAAAGATAATCCGGATTTTGAATATGGTAATTTCTGACCTGATAGTTGAAATAGCTTTCAATTAAAAACAATGGATATTAGAAGACTATGGGGAGGAGAATCGCGTTGACCAACATCACTTAAGGAATTCTTTGTCATGACAAAAATTCAGACACAATAACATACACATCTCATTCAGAATTTTCGAGATTTTAAAACAAATTCGAAGTGTGGATAGTACAATTTCTAGGCAAAACCAGGGAAAAATCTTATTTTCGTGCCATCCACTAAGTGCAAACACCTTCCCACATGGCATGCCCTATGCTCTCTGATCAATGCCAGTGGTATGCTAATTCAAGAAACACATTGGGATTCTGCTTTCAAAATGGCCGAAAGCATGACCAAGTGGAGTGTCGAGGGAATATATAAATGCCTGCACAGTGTAAAAACAATTCTATGAGGTTGATTCCATTTTCTTATCCAGTGTTTATATGGAATCGACATTTCGTAGATCAAACTTCATATCAGATATAGCATTTTTCGTCTTTCGTTTAAATGATATTTAATTTGATCTTTGAAAAAAAAAAAAGTTTTCTGATTTATTTGACACAATATATCCTGTATATGAAATGTAGACAATGGCGAAAAAATTGAGTCAGGGCAATATACCACAAGAAGTGGTTATATTCAGAAACCATCGTGTTAAATGTAGAGATGAGTTGTTTCATTATTGTTTATCGATTAAAAATGTTTAAACCACTATTATACCGGACATGGAATCGTATAACAAACGACTGTATTACTTATAACGCTGTTATACAGGTCTCAGAAAAAATGGCGAAAATAGGAACCTTTTTTGTCTTTATGGAACCCTCAAGACCATGAAAAGGTGCTATCCAGCAGTAAAGTTTAAAGAACTTTGTTTCGATTTAGTTAAGAACCTTACAGGGTTCCATATGAGGACAATTTTAGAAACCTCTTTCGCACCTTTTTCTGAGAGGTAAGTACTGGTATTCTTATTCGATTTACCTTATTTGAAGTTGTTTCGACAGAGTTCTTGCACTTGACTTATTTATGTAGAGGTATAAAGTTCAAATGGTTAGACTCCTACAAATGTGGTGTGTTAAATATTGGAAACTCACAAATATAGGTATAGACAGTACTTTGAAACATCTTTCTACGAAATTGATTACGGAAAATGTGAACCGTGTGAAGTGTACAGATAATGTCTATACTCTTCCGCTTGGAGAAAAAATAAAAAATTATGTCAAGGGAACCTGTGTCATTTCCCTTAACATATATTCTTCTATTGTTATCGGTCAGCTTTAGATAAATGAAATTATAAGAATTCAAGTATTATAGAATGCAACCCAACACAGGTTTTAGATCATTATTATGTAAGTTTGTTTTTAATTTTTTGACAATCTAACTAAGGGTGACACATGAGCAGCTACTCAATTATTCTTATGAATAATATAGTTTTCTCGACCAATATTCTCTAGCCTGGCCTTTAAAACTTTATTTTTCTTCTTCTGCTTTGGATTATAAACTACTGAAACCATTTCAATTACATTAGTGAATTCCACCTGCCCAACTTTCTAACTATAAGTTATTGCGAGAAAGAACGGAAATATACAGTAGTCACCATAATCGGTCTAAATATAAGGTTTATAGGATAAAGACAACAGTGTCATTTCTTGATTGTTTTCGATCATTTTATAGATCGATAGATCGCACTATTTCAAGAACTCAGGCGCACCATTGAAACAGCACGGCATATTTTGATATGTCCGTGCTGTTGCAATTCATGTAATTGGTTCGAAACTAATCCGTGGTATGTTAATGTTACACCAGGAAGGATAATTCCTTTAGGAGTCAGAAGGCGTGACGTGTTTGAAGGTCTATGACCCGGTCGCTAATAGCATCGTCCCCAGGACCACAGATTTTACCGAAAAGTGGTTTTTTAAAATGGTAGTGCAGAAGAAAGGTATTATTTTCTTATTTAACTTGCTCCAAATGCGATTGGTTTGGATGTTAAAGAGGAGCGAAAAGGCGCCATATTTTGGTATCCTATGGTGGCTACAAAAATCACGTTTGTTAAACTCTCATAGTAAAACGGATGTTTAATATCGCGTGACATTTACAGATGGGATATTGGGTCAAGGTATTTAATCAAGCGGACTACACAATTTATATTATTACATGGTTATCATCCCTCTTTAATAAATTAGAATTGAATTGATGTCCTGTTATATGGGTGGAATATGTAATATAATTGGTATTTGATTAAAACCAATAGCGGATATGACAAAAGACCCGTTATTTGATTGAACAAAAGACTATGTTGATAAATCGATATCAATACAGATATCAAAACAGAGATCATAAGATTTGGATCAATTTTCCGATACTTTTGGGTATTTACATACACATTTATATTGTCGCTCTTCAGTTGGTGACTTTTTTTGATACGTCCAAAGAATCATACATGGGTAAACACGTATCTAAGCTACTATGGTTGGGGATTGGTTGATGATGCGCAGATACGTGGCGACGAACCTCGTTTGACACGAATGCAAAATACAATTGGATATAACCTTATTGATAAATAAAACATCCTTTTTTAAATGTTATCGAAACTTCAATGTGAAGTTATTCAAGTTTGAGCAGTGGAAGCAGTGAGAGCTCTTTTTGTGAGCCCACATTTTGTATTTTTAGCCTTCCTTCTTACCATCATAGGAACAAGTTTACAGTCTATAACACGAGATAGGAAAAAATAGCTTAGTGCTACACTTTGCAGTAGTGGATGACCTCTACACCACACTCACAGTGAAAAGTTTTTTGGGACTATTCATTTTGAGATACAGGGGGGTGCGTCAATTGTGACAAATATGCATCAATCTAACTCAAAGAAAAATAGACTGAAAAAAATTTCTTTAAGTTTATGCAAATCTGGGAGTTGTCTTGATGGGTTTATATCATAAATGCGGAATTGTCGGCATTGAGTATAAATCACATTATTTATCAATTTGGATTAAATTAACTTCCAATTTAAGCACAACAACTGGGATGGGATTGATATTTTAAGTGAAATTGTATTAAAGTAAATTTATACAGGTTAAATTTGTTTAATTGTAATAAAGAAATGTAATAGTAAAAAGTAAATATTTTAGGGGTTTTTAAAACTTGAAAAAACAAACTAACTTTTAAAATATTTTACTATAATTAGACCTATGTTAAAACAATTCAGCAAAACAGCTTTGACATAATCGTTTAACAATAATTAAAAATTAAATACATATTGAGTTCTTCTAGATTTTTGGAAATAATGTTTAGGCCTATACAGTTTATATACGGCGGTTCAGAATAGTTTATTATGTCCATAAAACATAAACATATTCTTCTGGGGTCTAAACTTCCCGTGTAAATATAGGCCTATAGACAATTAAAAAATAAACTGATTATATTTGCTCATAACTCTATTATGTTATTCATGTAATGATAAAATAAATTATTATGGCTACTTAATTAATATAAGTATGTTTTACTGACCTAAATGCAATACCAAATTACCAGCTAAAATTACCAGCCATTGAAGTATTCCTATCACTGCCTACATTGTATACACACCCTGCTAGCACAGTGCGGGATGCCTGGTTTCCAGGTCATTCCTAGACTGAGAGTGCGACTGGGATGTTAAACAACTCTAATTTTATTTTGAAAATGCACATATATGTTCTCTCAACCACGTCCCTAGGAATATATCAATAGAAAGAGGGAAACGAGAAATAACCAGGCTTGAGGGGCTAGAAAAGCATTTAAAACAAATAAGTAATGACGATTTACGACAACAATGTCCCAAAACTTGTACTTGAACTTGAACATAAAAAAAAAAAACTAGAAAAATAAAAAAAATTACTGATATTAAATGCAAAAGGCCAAATTTATCATACCCAGAGTCACTATTTGAAGATACCAAGGGAAAGCTGACCCTTTGGACTACATTTTACAGGGCTGAAGGGAAGTGGGAAATAGTACGTTCTCTTGCCAAATTATGAGGGCAAATTCTCCCGAAACAGTGATTGATCAAGGATGTCCCCGTGTTTAAAAGGGTTTTGTGTGTAAAGCTAGGCAGGCAGATGCGCCGGTAAACTGTTTATATGCAAAACTTTTGTCTCAGATTGTGACGGTCGGATATGCAAACCAAACAACCCAAGATTTTTGGTGCCAGTTGGCAAGGGCGGTCTCCGTTTTGCATATCGGAATATTTTATGGTTTACCGTAAGCTAAAGTAAAGGACACAGTGATCACCACTTAAAATAGCACTTTAGTATTTGTGAAATAACTTGGAAAGTTTTAAATATATGTTTTTATTTGTTTCAAAGATCCTTTAATTACCTACTTATTGATTGGTATTCAGATCTAAAGGATTATATTAAGCATTTGACTTTATTGGATTTTAACAAGTTTTAAAGATACATTTTGAACGCTTTTGAAAGTCGTTTTTGCTTTTTTCTCTTTTAAAAAGAGTATGTAAGGGGGGGTACTGTAATCATGAAGGCCAAGCGATATATGTTAAACGCAGGTTTATGTTACTGGTATCATAGGAATATTGAATACCTGGTCTAGTATACTTTCTACAAATCTGTGAAATTATGCGACATTTTTTTGACAACAAACGTGTTAATTTTACAGGAAAATGTCGATTTTTGCTGTTTGATTGGTCGTTCCGTGTTGCCAATCGGTTATTAGCATGCTTTTTTCTTCGGTGTGGTCATTTTGTGCCCCCATGTCAGATCTGAAATATCTGACACGGCCTAATCGGGTTTTATAATTCCGATTAGCTCCGTTATTGGGAGATAATTGGGAATTTATCCCGTTAAGAATTTAGATATGGACGGTACGCGGATCGGAATCTATCAGGTGGTCCGTATGCTATGATCGCTTGAAATAGGCCTATATCTTGCACCATTTCTACTCACACAGGCGCATAAACAACACGGACAAACATGATTCAAAGGTTGTGTTGTAACTTCATCCCTATTTATGGGGACTAAGGAAGTCAACGGAAGAATAACGGATCAGCCACTATGGGCCAGTATGTGGGTGGTGTGTTGGGGGGGGGGGGTAGGGACTAGGGACAATGCCATCCTAACAGCATTCAACATCCGGCGCGACCCGAGAGCTAGTCTATTTCAAAGACATACGCTCTTACGCGTATCGGACTAAGACAGACCCGGACGAAAATCGACTAAAGGTGAAGCCCAAGCAAGTCAATAATTTCATGAAACGTGCGTCATCATATCGGGAAATTCGGAAAAGGTGGGGGAAGGAAATTAAACAACACGAATCATTAGAAACGAAAGCGCAGTAGTTGGAATCATTTGCTAGCTATTTTTTGGTATTAGGGGTCACAACCATTCCAGCTATCTGCGGTTTCTCGGTCGACATAGCTGCGCGTACATGAGGGATTGTAAATAGTGGTGGGTCCGATCTCTCTGAGTATAAAAAGTACGCTAAAAAATAGGCTTCGTTTTACCTCTCGACAAATTCGAAAGCTTTCGACACATCGTACTTGCCGGTAGTAGAATGTAGAAACTAGTTAGAACCGTAGTGTTATTTAAAATAATTGTACGGTTATTGTTTGAGCATTGTGCAACATCAGGCTAGCTTCACCTGGTATCCATAATTTACACATTGTCAGTGTATGAAGCTTGAAGGAACATGAAAATGCTTTGCACATTGGCAGATGCAGGCTGGCGCGGACATGCAATTTTCCTGGAATTCTTGATTAGGAATTCCCGCGCGAATTGACTTAGTCTCCTTTTGTGCTCTGTTTTCAAACAATAAATGGGACCCGTCATTTTTGTGTTTAGATTAAGTGTACGTAGTTGAAGGGGACTAAATTATTTAATAGTTATCGCCCATCCCTTCCCTGCATTTATTACTGGTAGTCTGAGTAGGCTGTATGTGTCAGATCTGATAGTCAGATATGTCAATTTGACATGGGGGTGTCACAAAAGGGACCAAACCGGTTTTTTTTTCATCTAAGGTTTAAACTGCTTGCTTTTTGTCTGTAGAATGTTTTCTATAAGAGTTTGTAGCACGTTTGCTACCTTTTACTGTAGCATTTGCCCTATTTTCCTGTAAATTATTGCCACATTGCTGTGTTAAGCAGGTTTGGACATGGTACCGTTCGCCGGGGTAAATTGATGTTGTTGCCATGGTACCATTGTTTATATACTGTTCTTGTTATCATGTTTACTTTACTTTCTAATATTTAGTGCTGCTTGGTATTCGGCCATATAATTTGCTGGTTCTTTTGGCTACATAAGTTCCGTTGAATATTTGCTAGTTACCCTGTTTCATTTCTATATCTACATGCATTCGGGCATACATGATGGCAACGCTGCGTATTGATCATTGATGTTGGCAAGTTTCAAAGTAGGTTGTACTCTATCCGGCGTTCTCAAGTTATATTTTAAAGTTAATAAGATTTGTGCTGTTGTAATCACCGGCTCATGTTAGGCAAACCCTTTGCTAGGCGTTCAAGGCATTTATATAATAACATTTTGGGGAAATACCTGCTGTAATTTATATAATTTGCAACAGTTGGTAAATTGTCGTTAAAGCTTTAGGAAAAAGATTTATTTATATTGGCCCAGCAAACAAGCAAAACATTAAAACCTTGGTTACGTCAGTGAAATGGTTATAGTGACATTTCCTCAAGGAAAGGAAATAAAACTAATTATTCCGCATCACGAAAAATTGATTGGCCCGTATTTTCAAAATTTAGCCATTAGGCTTTAAATTACTATATGCAATTGTTGTGGAGTTCGTTCAGTTTTAACTGCGATATTCTCAAATAATTTTGCAATTAGTCCTTTCGCTATGATTCACCCATAAAACCCTCACGCGAAAATTACAAATAGACTGTCTTAAAAACAGGCAGCTGAGAATTCACACAGTTGTGGCTGTGCATATACAAAGCAACCTCCCACGGAGGGAGAGGGAGAGGGAGGAAACAAGGTAGATTTAGGCACGAAATACAAAAAGTTTATCCAAAAATAAAACCAAGAAAAATTAACAACGGTAAACAGTATAATTTCAAATATCATCGGCTCATGTTATCAGTCTGTCATCGTGTTCTTTTACGTGTAAGAACCACACCAAAAGTGAGCATCACCTTTGACCATTTCTTAAAAGAGGACAAATGAACAAATATCATCTGTAAAATTCTAAATTCTGAACAGTTCTCAGATCTAATGACGTCACTAATTTTCCTCCAATAAACAATAGCAACAAGTGAACTTATCAATTAAAGTGTAAGAACCATTCAATTTTAGTTTGCACATGGACTTCCAATTGGTTTCATTAGCCACCGGGCTCTAATTTGTTACGATAGGCCCAAGAAAGCTAAAATGATTAAAATTAGGAATAGTTACACAATCTGTAATACTTAGTTGCCACGTCTTATGGTAAAAATAGGTCATCGAATCCAATGGACGTTCTTTCCTCCTTTTTGGTAAGCAAACATTCCAAAAGTAAAACCGGTTTCTTTAAAGTCCGTTTATTAGCTAAACCAACAATTTAATTTTTCATCAGTTTTGCTGGTTTTTTACTTTTTTTCCTTTTTTTCTTTTCCTTTTCCCCCGTAAATCCAAACTTTAGGCCGCAGATAGTACAAACTACTTTTAAACGAAAGAGTGAAAAACACTACTAAAAGAGTGAAATCCAGCTCCAAAAAAAGGAGCCAGCTGAGTGACGCATCTTTTAGAGTGAGATTCGCTCAAAATAAAGAGTGAACAAAATCAATCTCTTTTTAGAGTGAACTATTCACTCTATCGAGTTGTGATTCTTTGTGAATTTGTTTGTTTAGTGAGTATATTGTAGGTCATAATTCATAGCATAGTGAATGAATGAATATTGTGGCGCTCTTGGCAGATTCATGAGACATGCATCGCATTGCCCTGGCATGCATGGGCATGTATGATGCATGAATGCATGCCAGTGACATGCATGATCTGGCGTTTCGTACATGTTGTAAGGCTAGCATGGCGCAGATCGTATGTACGAGTATAATACAGTAATAAATTTAATGCTTCTCCACACTTGTCTGGAAAATGCAGAATGTGCGCACATACAATATACTCACCCGTGAAGATATCTATGATTCTTCACTAATTTCAACTTCGTTCAAAACCGTTTGCTGACGCTCTCACTTAACTCGTCCGCAATGTTGTTCGAAAATAACACGGGATTGAGGCCGGCGTTTCTGCATGGCTATTAGTTCACTCCGAAAAACGAGTGAGCATTTTCTCACTCTTTTAGAGCTAAAATCCGGCGATAAGAGTTCCGAGTGGGCTTCACTCCGAAGGAAGAGTGGCATTTTGAGCCAATCGGTAACAGAGTGAGCTCGGTTAACCGAGAGTTACGATGTCAGGTTGCATTTCTTGCTCTTTTAGAGCTAAAAAGCCACTCGATTAGAGTTAATTTAAAATTACTCGAAAATTCAGAGTGATTTTTCACTTTTTCATTTTAAGAGAGTATTCTCTTTTGAATCTTACGAGCACCCAACCAAATTCTCTGCAAGTCTTTTCAAGATTGGAGATAAATTTGAGCTATTTGAAACCTCTACCTGGCTATATCTCAAATTGTTCAATGCTGACCCGAGGGTCAGCGGCATGTTTGTTTGCATGAATGGATTCAAGAAGACAAACCCCCAAAAATACAGCAAACAAAACAATGTCGATCCCAAGTGGCTTCCTGGGACTGTTATGAGTTTCTCAAGTTTAAACGATACATTCATTTTATGTTTTCAAAACGTCGCGTCGTTTTGATTTCTTTGATCAGTGTTGCCAGAAACACACATACTCAGCGTTTTCTTTTTGTTGAACCTCTAATCAACGATAAACCACCACTCGTACATTATTCCGTTATAATTATATGCCCTTCACACTGCATACGTTGTTATCAAGTGCTTGCCTATTATGTCTTGTTTCGGGCGCGTAGCCAGCCCGGTGGTTACCAGCGGCAAGTTCACGTTAGTTGTAAAATATCCCGATCAAGACAAAAATGTCCCGGTCGAAGAGCAAACAAAAAGTTGCAGAAAGGGCTGATTGAACACAAATATCCGTCTTTCTTCCGATAGGTCCCGAAAAAGTTGATCTGACAATTTTACCCACCTACCACCCCGCTGGCTACGCCCCATTGGTTTCTTCATGGTTCGATTGCTTAGTCATATTTATCTTCTCCAACTTAAGGTAATAGCGCCTATCTGACCAAACGTAAAAAATGATCTTCTTTGCTTCGATTCGCTTATATGAACGGTTATCATGTTTCGATGGACATTGCAATTAGCTTCAAAAACAATTCATAAATAAACATCCCGAACGACGGAACAAATGGTTTTACGGGAAATGCCCACAACGGTTATGGTTAGTGTGCTTCCCTGAAGCTATTATGTACTGAGCCAGGCACGTGCCCAAAGTGTCGTTGGGTTTTTTTATATCAAAATACTTGTTTGTCTATCTGTCAACTAAGGAAACCTTTTAAATTTCATTTCGAATTTGAAATTATGGATATCAGTATCATCGCACTAGCATTGTTTTCATCTAAGACTCCATGCAAGATGCAGTACTAGACATTAAAAAACATTTCTGTTTTCAGGACCGTTATTTCTTTAAAGGTGTTGTGCTAATAAACATTGTCACTTTCCAACTGGAAGCCAAGATTCTACTAAGAAATAAAGGCTTAACAGCCAAGATGCTACTAAAATAAGCTAAATACTCAGCTCTTCTTAAAGGTGCATTTAGAGATCCTGCCAATGAAAAGTATTGCTAAAATCCAAGTGTATTTAAATAATATATTTATAAAATTATAAGGGCAGTTCCTACGTGGTACACAAAATAAAACTAATTAGAAACAGAATCCCAAATACATATAATAAAAAGCATAGTCATGATAAAAAGTATGATTATGATATGCTAGCTATGATTACCCATCTTTATGATAAAATCAAATCAACAGCTATCAAATTAAATTAAACAAAGTGGAAAAAAATATCACTTTCATTTGCGGTTAAAGTTTTGTTGAGGTCACCCTGTAATGTTATTTACGTTACTCATGGTCCGTTTTGTTTTGAGGTATGGATGATACGGCAATCCATGGCATCGCTTTTGCCAATAGTTACTACGCCATAGTCTACGGTAAATGCAACATGTATAATTGTCTAATATGCCAGACTTTAGGCCAAACGTAGGCCAAAATTACTAGGACCGCGTCATAGAGCATTTACACGTTATACCAAGATTGTGGCCCCAAACAGAAAAAGATATGGTACCCTAGACTCTATTCACTGCAGTTGTATTTTAAGTTTTGGATGGAGCGGCACTAAACTTTCTTTTAGGGAAAAATGGTTAGTACATGTCACAAGTAATGTCACAGAATCATTCATTCATTCATTCATTCATTAATTCATTCAATCATTCATTCATCATTCATTCATTATCATCATTCATTCATATTTATTTCATCAATTATGCAAAACAAAATGGTGCAGGATAAAAACATGAGGAGGAGATGCAACAAAAAAAGCAAAGCCTGAATAAACCGTTGCCCACCAAATACCATAATTACCAAAAACATACTAAGACAGGACAACAACGTGACACACATTAGACAAAAACAACGACAATGACAGTGGTCTCAAACCCTAAGATACAATTTGATACACATGCACAACTTGTGCCCAAATGACACGAAAAAGAGACAGAGGATGCCAGAATATTTGAATAACAACATATGCACACATACACAAGGTTAGAAAGTGTAGAGTAGATTTCAAATACGTGAGACTCCATACATTAAATCCATAGGGGTGCTGGTTCAATCCTCGGCCATTGTGGAGAGTAGGCCTTTGTTGCCATCACAAAACATATTGTGTCCATGGTACAAAGTTACTTACAGAATCGGGGTTATGCGGGACCCACCTTGATGTATCAGTTTCTACAATGGGCTGGTAAATGATTTAGAAGGGACTTGTCAAATCCGCTTATGCTAATTTATATAAATGCACACATAACACATGTGTTTGCATTTTATTTTGCCGTAAGAAAAGTGGGCCAAACTGTATACGAATGCATTCTTTCTCCAATACTGTGACACAGAATGATAGTTTGTAGTGTCAAAGGTAAAGTTATGTTCAATAACAACATTTAATGAAATATTTGTTGTGCTTTCTCTGATACTTCAAATTGAAACATCCATTCTATTTTAGATGTGTGAAACAGTGTATTTTATGTCAAATTTATAGCTACATTACTATACATTGTATGAGTACCATAAACTTTTTCTACCTGTGGCCCTTAAAATAATTCCTCATAGCTCTCACTATGAATGGACAAGGACCTGGAACTTTCAATGAGGTCTCACTTGTTTGAAATTCTAATTATAGAATAAACCAATCAAAATTTCAAATTAAAATAATAGAAAATGGAAACAATGTTGTAGAAACAGAAAACAAATCAATTATACAGAACGGTACTCGTTTCAAAATGTGGGCAACAAGACATGTATTATACATTGCACAGAATTTGAGGGTTTGTGACCATTATAAACAAAGCTTGCTCTCGTACTTAAAGAGTCTAGACAGTGTTTTAGAAGTAAGAGAATGTAGAATGAATTAAAAGATTGACTGGTCTTCAACTATAAAAACTTTCTCAACTTCACAAGTTTCTCAACACCCATGTATGTTATCATTATTAATACTGTGTATGTAGCTCGAATAGTCTCGGTCTAGCAGGAACAGACAGTGTTATGCCATCATTTTGGCAAAAAAGGGGGCCTACATTAAGGATGTCCGCTGTTAGGTCAGATAATTGAACTGAAAACCCAACTGGAAATCATATTATTCGTAAAACTCTTGTCCACGTCAAGATTTGAAAACTATCTCCCAGGATTTGGTTAGAGCAAGTGTGTGCACTAAGTATTTATAGAAAGAGTATTCTTGCGTGGCGACTGGGTTGTTCAAGTTTATTATACTTTGGTTGTGATGATGGGTTGAGAGATTTATAGAAAAATAAAACATAAAGTAGACCTGCAATGTTTTATAGATATAACGCCACATGGTGTGGAATATTCATGGTGTCTGAAAAGTAACACTAGGGATAACTGATTGTGAGGATCACTGTATACGAATCGAAGAAAGGTTCAGCATCGCTTTCACCATGAACGCGGATCCATCAAAGATACTTTTCGTAAACCGAAATGGAAATGTCCATCGATATTTTATAATGAATCTATAACGTTGAATTCAACATGAGGAAAGACATGCTGAAATCTCAAAGCGGATTTTAAAACATTTTAATTATTGAACATATGACCATAAGAATGACACTCTGTCTCTCATTACACCAACAGGGGGCGCATATCACATCATTATAGTTATTTGGTCGAATTCTTTGGGTCCTAAAAGGGTTTTTCAAACACACATGCCGCTTTTTTGCCATCATTTTGTTTTTTTGTTTCTTTGTTTTTACCAGTCGATGTGGGGGGGGGGGGGGGGGGTGGAGGAAAACCAAATTGAGAGCAGGCAGGGCTACACAACATACGGGATTCACATAGCTATGAGCGCAGATTTCGTTCTCTAACCTTGAAAGAAAAAATGGTCGTTTGCAGTGTGTACCACCTTCACATAATTTTAGACAATGAATTTATTCTTGAACGGAAAAATGTCAAAAATGTTCAACTTAACGGTAATCCTCTGTCAATGTCATGTTATATTTCGCTATGTAGACTAACAAGATAATTGGAAAAAGAAAATTAAATTTCAGAAGTAAATTACAAGACCAATCAGTAACCATTAGGATGAGCTAGATTAACCTTACTTGAGCGACACATCTATGCCATGACGTTTCCCGCTCTTATCTGTACCGGTAATGTTAATATCCCTGCCGAAGTTCAAGTGCATCGCATAACACATACATCTATAACAGAACTTGATTGGGAGAACGTCAACCTTCTGTTTGCAACAGACCATAGTAAACAAAAAAAAAAAAAAATTTTCCCCGTGACTGACCCCTACCCTAGTAAAATTAACCGGGTCACTGAAGGCCTCGGTCATCTTCCACCTGTCTACATTAATGAACATGATATGTTTGTTTAATTGGGCCAGAAATTCAATAGTAATATTCTTTATAAGCATGAGTTCTCTCAGGGTTTTCAGTAAAGTTGTTACCTAGTCACTCAATGTTATGGGGGGTGTGCAGTAAGCTAGTTCCGAATGAGGTGGTGGGTAGTGGTTTTAAGGTTGCCCCAGATATGACCCTGTTGGGATTTATTAACCTTTGTTTATAATATCACATAATATAGTTTTAGGGCACCAAAATAAGCAGTAGCTTCCAAGTATCTAATGTGAAGTCACCCAATGTCTGGACAGAGAGCAGTTTTGCTAACCGCCCTTAAATCCAGAGAGAGTTTCTTAGCAAGTCCAACCCCTAAGGATTTAAGAGAGTTGTCTTGTCTGAAAAAAAGACCTGCTATCAACCAATGACATCTATTGGTATTGAACCTGGTTAGCATCTTCCACCTGGAGCTGACTCCCTCAGTGGGGGGTTGGGGAGGGTTGTCGTGGAGGTGGGGTTGGGGGGTGGAGTCTCTTGTCGGGGTGCCCCTCCCCTGAATTGGCTGATGTCTCAAGAGATTGCGAACCAGAAACCGGCCGAGCTAAGGCTTCCTTGCAGAAGTGGGGCAACCTGGTTACCCGGAAGCAGATCAGTACACACCTGTGGTTTCGTGAAACGGCTTCAAATCATGGAACATCTCTGGTATGCCATATGCTGGCGCAACCATTCACAGACAATGCCCATTGCAGATTAGATGAAGCAGCCAGACATGTACACACTCTGGTTGGATCATATTTGAGACCACTGTTTGGATACGAATAGGAGAAGGGCAACAAATACATTTAACGGAAAGTTGACTGTGCATTTTCTAAGTAATCTGAAATTCACCAACAATCCTAAAACGACTGTTGATTGCCTTTGCCTGAGTTTAGTGAAACGCCGTCGGCTTTTGTCTGTAAATTCGGTGTGTCAGTAGTGAACATTAACTGACCCCTGGGTTGACTGAACTATAAGGTTATTTGCGAAGGTACTGTCTGCGGAGTTTCGCCATGCTTGAATCCTATCCCAACCTGCCAAAAGTGTAATTAGAGTTTGGCACATGCAACGCGTTTAGCACACGAACCCTATTTATAAACACTATGTCAGCTTAGTATCTTAGTTTTAGTAAAGTTGATATCGTTAAATTTCAGATGACTTCTGACGGATCACTGGAAGGTTAGTGAACTCCAGGTCTAGATTTGTCCATGATCAACGATAGTTATTTCTTACACACCCATGAATGATTAATGATACCAATAAAGTGAGAACATACCTTTACAAGCCACGCGTGAGATCGGAAATCTTATGACGCGTAAGCATTATTTAAACAATTGAGCAAATTTGGCTATTTTTCATCACATACTTTCTTAAAATACATTTGGGAAAATGAAACATTTGGAAGTGACGGTCGGGGTGTGTGCAGACAGCAATTCACAAATAGGGGTGTTTCGATGAGGGCTTTGACGTCCAAAAAGTTTTTTTTGATGAGATTGGAGGTCGAAATAGCTGACGAAATACAAGACTGAACACATTTTTAAAATGGTCTAAATTTTAGAAAATTGCGACAATTGTGAAAAAATGGAATTCTGTTAAATTTAGAGAAAAACGGGATCAAACGCTAGCTAGGAGATCATAGCAAAGTAGTAGGGTTATTAATGAGAATCCTATTCTCAAAGTTTTTGGGGTTTGGGAAGAAGGTTTGAAAATGTTTTCTATAGTTTTAAGGGTGCTGAATCAGAATATAAATTGTTGCGGAAACACTGTAAAATAAGGGGGTACTATTAGTACAGGGTTAAATTTAAAATCAAGTCAAATTGTACACCAAAGTATTTAGGATTAAAAAAGTATAGTTTGTCTAGGTTCGGCCCTTAGTTAGGTTCAAGGTCATCCTGGGGCACAAATGATCCACTGCTCAGATTTTGTTGAAACCGATGTGAAATTGTTGCTCTGGTCATACTGAAGCAGAAAATACATTTTAAAGGTGCGTGTTCCGATCTTCTTTTTTGGGACGCCCCCCTGATTTACCCGGATTATTATCGATTTTGATAATCAGATGAAGGCCTATTTGTCTCATTGTCGTCCTGAAATTTGAGCCCTCAAATCCATTTCATTCCCAAGATATAAACAAAAAACCGCCGAATTAATGGTTAACCATCAATATTAGCACAGTATTGAATAGGGCTTTGTAATGCGCATTATTGCTTTTACCATGAAAACAGCAAGTTTGTTTCCCACGGTACTTGATGGGGCGTATATGCAAGTGTCAGGCTCTTATATTAAGTAGAGAACACAATACACATAAATCGGAACAAACACCTTTAATTCTTTGGGCGATAGTTTCGCATAGATGATGTGACCTTTGCTGTCATATGTAGACTCACATGTTGACATTCAGGACACCCTCTGTTGTTTTCTGGCAGGCAAAATATTACAGTAGTTTCTATGACAGACCACATAAAATTTGATCATAACCTTTTGAAGAACTTTTCCTGATCTAAATCAATCACAATATAGCATTAGAAAGCATTTTGCCGTGTGGTCTAGTGAAAAGCGCATGACTCATGCATCATTCAGTTTGTGGATCGAGCCCCGCCATGGCCAACGTGTTGTGTCCCTGGGCAAGACATTTTATTCTCGCTTGTCTCACTTCACCCGGTGTAAATGGGGCGCTGTTAGGGGTAGTCATACTGTGCGCCGTTATAATTGGCCGCCGAATTTTCAATATGTGAAAAAAATGTGATTTATCCTAGTGACATCGGCATAAATGTAAAGCGCTTAATTGTATAAAAGCGCTATACAAATACTGGCATTTATTTATTTATGTTGAATTAGAATGTGGTATTGATTTATTTGAAGCAAAAGTTAGAGAAAAAACTCCCCCATACACTAATAGGGGCTTTTTGCCCGTCAGTTTTTAAGACTTTCTCTCTTACACCAACAGGGTGCTCCACAAACATAAAACAAATGTCACATCATCTATACGATTTTGAGGTCAAGTTTTGGTGACCACGTAGATCTTTGCTAAATTTTTCCCACTAATTATGCAACCGAAATTCCAAACATTGTAAAATAAAACAGTTTGACATCAGTTTTAACAATCAATTCTGGACAAGTTTAACTATAAGATTTTTAGTCCTTATAACGGGACAAATATATTGGTGTGCATTTAAATACAAAATGACATGATTTCAAAATTTACCCCCCTTATGGGTTGAATGGTGATGCCTCAACAGATTGAGAACCAGAACTGGCCGATCTAAGGTTTCCTTGCAGAAGTGGGGCTACCTGGAAGCAGATCAGGACACTACCCGTGGTTGTGGAACAGCACCACAGACTATGGAACATCTCTTCTCTTGGTCTCCCCACTGTTGGAGCAACAATGCAAAGACAAGGACCTTCCGGAATTCATTGAAGCAGCCAGAGGTTGTACCCCTCTCTGGCTGGATCATATTTGGAAACCACTGTTTGGACCCGATAAGAAGAAGACGACCCCCTTATTTTGATCATTTCCCCACAGTCTTTCAAACCTATAGAAAAACACATCTCAAACTTACTCAGCAAAAATCAAGAGTAGGATTCTCATTTATACATCCTACTAAGTTTTTAAAAGTGTTTAAAGAGGGAGAATAAATGTTCCCGTTTGGTGAGAGGCAGTCGATTAAACTAGCCAAGCGACCCACACATCCCGTCAAAAATTTCAATGATTTCCCCGAGTATGTTTTGACCAGGATGACTACTTAAAGAAAAGAGAAAAGAATAGCAACAGAGTCAGCAGTTTTGGATTGTAAAAGCACAGGGATTTGGCCGTTAACCTTTAGGTCTGTGGCCTTAAATGTGACCTTCTTTTTGGTGGAAACTACATGCCAAAAAAAGAGGCAGTCCTTATATTATAAAAAAGGCCGTCTGAGCCCATGAATTTATACTGCTCTGTAAATGTCTTCAAAATCTTTCAGTAGTACTGGAAGCGAGCGTTCGGTTGTCTGAATCGCAAGTGTCAACTGCAGTATTCCAGGATATCTGGTCGATTTATACATTGCTCAGCTATTTCTTTGAGGTTCAAGATCGCGTAAGCCCCGTTTATCCAAACAAATCGGCTGAAACAGAAACGTGATACAAACCCGGGAAAGAAGGCAATTGTGGCAGATACGGATACCCACTCATAGCCGTATCTCACCACACTTGATGCATGGTACGCTACTTTTAACATAAAGGAAACGTCAGTGCTAATCAGAACAGAAGATAAAGCTTCCCTTATTTTGATATATCTGTGTCTCAGCAGTGATTTGAAAGGTATTATTTTCAAGCAGAGACTGCAGAGTGGTTTGCTCTGACGATGTTTTGTCATACGAAACCGTGTAATTAGAGACGTAATGGACCGGATTGGGCAACGCCTACATCATGTGAAATATGATCATTAAAATAATCTATTGAAGAAGTTCTTTGTCAAAGTTGAGTACATCTAAAAAATTTGATAACAACCCATTGGATGATTTGGTATTATATCACATTCACATTACTTACGGGCAAAGGTTTAATATAAAGAAGGCTAATTTTTACTTTTTGTCACTCGTAGTTTTTTGATAGAGTACACCTAATCAGACTCTTTTAAGATCATTTGATACCCAATAGAATACACAACAACAGAGAGATTGCCTCTAATTGTGGCCTCTCCAGGCATCAGCGTACGAGTTTGCCCATATTCCCAGGTAATGGAACTTTAGTGAATACAAGACGCTACATCGCTATAGTTCAAGCCAGGTTACAAAAACCTCATTGGTGCCCTTAATATGTGGTCATTATACAGGTCCCATTTGTTGACAATCTTTTACGCAGAAATCCCTGTCAAGTCGTTCCGTAAACAAGGGAATGTGTTGCATTATAGTCCGTGTGTCATTAATTCTGAAACATTGCATTTGTCTAGACAAGACGGAAATGGAAATCTTTCAGGTAAACAGACCATTACTACAACATAATGCCGTTTTGATTACAGTTATTTATCCTATTGAAAACTTACAGACCTTCAGGTGAAAATGTATTAAAACCTATTGTTGTTTCTTCGCACTTGTTTAGCCGTTATTTAGTTAATGGCTTTGATACCGGGATGTTATTTTGACCTTGGAGGACAACAATGTGTCATTAGTAAAATATCTTGGTTTTGCAACGATGACTCTTAGTGATATCTGCGACTAAGAGATGTCCATCATTTTGTTTAGCAGTATAACTTAATAAGTTGAAACTTAGTCCCCCCCCCACCCCCCCCCCCCCCCCCCCCCTCAACATAGTGGAGATACTGAAATAATGGAACTCCGCTTTTTGGAGGTTTTCCAACAAATTGAGTTTACGGGAACCTTAAACCAATCAACGAATACTCCCAATAGTTTTCTGTTAGTGTTTCTGGAATAGGGAGAATGTGAACCTATATGCAGTATGCATGATTCAAAGAATTACCCAACCTACTCAGAGTCGCTGAGATCAGCAACTTCATTTGACATTCCGCGTCCTAAAAGAAGCTGGCTGATCGTGCCTTTCTATTGTTGCGTCCTAACCTTTTGAATGAGTTACCTACCAACATCCGTGGTCTTGATAGTCCATCTGCCTTTAAAAGTGTTCTTTTCCTAGCTATTAGTATCTGCCTTTTTTCCCTTTCTGTCAGCGCCTTGCCTACTAGACCCACCGTCACTGGGGAAGATTGCATAAAGTAGGTGAAAAATACCGAATCAGCAAAAGTTTTTCCAAAGTTGCGAGACTCTGCCTTTCAGGCAACTAAGGGGACTTTGCCCCGATTTTGCAATCTTTGCCTTATTTACGCAATTTCCAGTGACATGGGACCTGTTGACAAAAATAAGTATTGGGTATAAGTTGCTGCAAGTGATGGGCTGTTTGAGACGTCACGAGCGTCCTTGGACTGCCAATTAAGCGATTTAAGGCTTCACAATGTATTTTGAAGAAATCGAGATACGGGCGCTTTATTCTCCAGAATACTCTGTTTTTCCTAATAAGAAAATAGGTTCAACGCTTAACTCCTTATCACGAAACCTAAAGGGCATCGGTTTGGAATCGATATATGTGATGCGAGAAGATATAAAAATGTATTTAGTGGGGAAAACAATGCCATACAAATATATACACACATAATCTCCTAATGCGACGCATAGGATTTATTCTTGAGGTCTTTCCGGAGTCCAGTAGGAATTTCCCTTTATTTCTTTCAAAGAAGATTCAATAAAATAGTAACTTAATCTACAACAAGACTTCCACGCGTCCAGGTTCCTTAGGAAACGTTCATTGTTATCTTTGTGCCCGAACATTCCAATTGTTGACACAATCATGAAATCTAGAAATACTGCAATCAGTAGGATTTTTTTCAAATATTTCTGGAGGTCGCCCAGATCGAATAACTGGACACTTCACGATTAGAATTAACCAGAGCGTGGCGTGAGGGAGAATACCCTAACAAACCACTTCAAATTTGACATCAGACGTCGAGCTGTAAAGAGGGGACAGATATAATCAAGTGTCACTTCAATAAAAACATGGGGACATTTCTTAATATATGTTTGGAGAGTTCTTGTGGCAGCATCGGATGGGGTACCCCCCCGTCTGCAGTGCAACGGTGGAAAGTGATGTTGGATTGGCTTTATCTATATGAGGGAAAGAGAAAATGAGGAGAAAAGAAAAAAACTTAACTTACAGGGTGGATAATGTGTTGAAAAATCTTATTTTTATTCTTTGATTTTGAGTTGGAAGCGTGGATACTGATCCCGATTACCAAATACGGGACGAGACAGGCTCTAGATAATGTGCTAAACTCATGTAGACGTAAGTGTCATACTGCAAATTAAGAGTTCTTGTGTATTGCCCTAAAAAGAATAAAACAAAACAGATATGGTGTTGAAACATAGGCCAAGTGGCATCAAAGCTGTCTTTTGGAACCAACAGGACTGCAGACGGCTTAATATCAGTATGAACGTAATTGTTTCTCTTTTTCAAGGAACATAGAAATATGCTTGTGTGATCAAGGCCACGATTAGATTCGGCTTCAAAGAGCCATCGCCTCTCTCAGTGGAACTTATAACACAAAAAAATTGGTGACCAATTTTAATGCGCCCAAAGTTGTAAGAAAATCTTGTGTATTTATATCCCAAACATTTGAAACACTCTCATTGTAAGGAAATATGCCACGAACAAATTCCGACAATTTGACATCAGTCGTCGACGCTGAAATGTCTTAATGTCGGTTTGAGAGTTTTTTGCTCAGCTCCAATGGGTGTACGTCGATAGGTAACAGGGAAAGTGATGTGGATTGGCTTTATCTTATGAGGGAATGAGACAGAAAGGACGAATAACTTTACTTAACAGGGTGGAGAAGTGTTGCAAAATATATTTTTATTCTTGGTTTGGTTTGGAAGCGTGGCTACTTTATCTCGTTACCAAATAACATAGACAGGCTCGAATAATGTCTAAGTTCATGTAGCCGTGAAGGTCATACTGCAAATGCAAGAGTTCTTGTGTTTGACCTCAACAAAATTAAAAAAACAAAAAAAAAAAGATCAGATGTGGTGTGGACAAACATGGCCAAGAGGCATCAAAGTGTTCCTGGGAATCAACAGACTGCAGGAGGTTTCATCATCAGTATGAACGCTAAAGTTTATCTTTCAGGTACATAGAAATATGCTGTATGATCAAAGGCCAAGATTGGAATCGTCCTTGCGAAGAGCCATGGATCAGTTTATGTAATCATTAAGAAAAGGAACTACACATATTCAAATAAAAAATGGCCTCTTTCAAATCTGAAAGTCGCTTCTCTCGTAAATCAAAGAGCGTTTGTGGTTCTCTGGATGTTTTATTTTCTATCATCTGATTGAACAAAAAATGCCAACAACTTTTCGCAAAAACATTAATGTATATTGTCTTACAAATTTAAGGTGCAGTTTCGTGAAAAAAAATAAAATTTACCTTAGTACAACAATTTTCCCATCATGCATATTGCGATAAGTTTATCAAATATATTTACCAGCGTAAATTACATATACTGACAAGGCCTTTTAAAGAAAATAATGAATGACACCTTAGTTAATTTGAGCATGGAAATAAACAATCTCCAAATTACATGAACATGTGCTTGCAAAGAGAAATATTGTGTGAATTCAAAGACAAAGCAACGGTAATTCTTCAGGCTTTCATTCATCATTAAAGCATAAGAACTGATTATGAAACTATTTATAATGCTTACAATTATTGTATTTCTAAAACGAATGATTGAGAACTTTCAATGACAATTCCGGCCATTTTTGCACAATTGGTGCAGTAAATAATGAATATCGGGAATTTTCTGTTTCAATAACTTATATACATGTATCAGTCAGTGAATGATGTCATTAAAATGAAAAAGAACATAAAAAAATAATGATTTCCCCACATTTTCCATCTTGAAGTACTGCTCACCGAGAATAAAAATATTATAATTAATACGTTATACGGGCGAGTTAATGATCTCAGAAAGTTCATCCTTTTAAAAAGAGTTGGTGTTAGTGAATAGAACTTAATTCTAATTTAACCACAAACCTTAAAATATCTTCACCTTAATCGACCTATTACACACGTTATTTTTTCAAATGTATAACTTAGGCCGGGAAATCTGCAGTATGAACTTATTATCCAATTCGGCGATCTAAATTTGGTTTGATTTTCAATCAGCCCGATGGCTCCTTTGCAAAGGCCGCTCCGATGCAATCCGTATTCTAAGTATTAGAGTATAAACCTAAGTTGCCTCACCCCTACACCTAAAAAACGTAAATTTGGTTCCCGGTGGCCAAAACAATGCAAACAGACCAAAGTATAATATAATCCTCAAAAGTTTTAAAAATACCTTTGTGAACTGAGAGGACCAAACATTTGACACTTTAACTTATGATGGATCGGGAAGTATCAGACACAATTATACATACCTTGTCCAGTGGTTTACAGGAAGTATAGCCTTACTGCCCTCCACGGGTCAAGGTGTTAGTTGTAAGGGCAGAGGATATTGTGGACATTCTTCCCTTAATTCAAATTATTAGTGCTACAGCAAGAGCCCGAAAAACCTCTATTTTTAGAGTAAACGGTGACCTATTTGAACAAAGTGCATCATAAATCAAAAAAAAAGCTTGAAATTCATGGAAATCCGAAAACTGCATGATGGCCAAAAAATATAAAACGTTTAAAGTTGAGTTATGAGGGGGGGGAAAGGAGCCCCTAGAATCACAAATAAATGACATTGACACGGGTATGCATATATAGTACAACTTCCAATGCTTTGCCGCTATAAGCAGGTGTTTGGATATGTACCTATAAATGATTATCGTAGTATTAGCACCATTTATAAGGTTCATATAAATAATTCTAAAGTAATGTAGATCAGGGGGGCGAATCACCAAATGAGACCAAATACCATCTATCATGTGAATACCCAAGCCATGACTTATTTATACAGAATTAAAATGATTAAACTATATGTAAAGTGATCTCAGATATTCATTCATCATTTTCATAACATCTGCACAAATTAAGCTAAAACAAATGACCCTTACCGGGGGGGTAGTTAAGGGGTTAATTGGAGTGAAAAGTGAAGGATTAAAGTAACTCATATATATAGGTTAATTGTTATAATAATTACTTCCTCTCATAGTTATTGAAATTACGTGCAGTAGCGGCACAGACCAGGAGGGGGGGGGGAGGTTGCCACCCCAGAGATCGTTGATCGGGAAAAGATGCTTGCCTAAAACAGAATGGTCGGGAGACATCTTGTTCCATTTTGGACTATTTTGACGCATTTCGAAGCAATGGTTTGCACCTATTTCAACGGTAATAACCCGATCTCATTTACACGGCACTTTTGGCCTTGTCTTATGACCCTAAAAGTTGGTCTCCTGGGGGCCCCCTAGGTACCAACGTGAGTGAAAACACCTTAGGCACTGAAGTGTTCATTGCTTTGTCCTTTTAGCCACAAATACCAGAACAAGACAATATCAGAACAAAAAAAAGCAAACAAAAAAACTCCGTTAAATTTGCATGGACTAACCAAGTACTATACTTATTGCGAGGGTTGTACGTTCCATATGACTTCACAGAAGTAAACCTAGGGGGAATTTATTAATTTGGTATTTTTGGCACCACTGAATAGAAGACTTAAAAATAATCATGATCCAAAGTTGCAATCATGAAGTTGCCATGTACGCCCCCCCCCCCCGCATTAGCCAGGTGTGTTAAAAATAGTCTGTTTAACAGAGTAAAGCAATGGCTATAATCAATAAAACTAAAGATATAGTGGTAGATCATTACAGCCCGGGGGGGGGGGTTTGATTGAAAAGGGGTACGGGGATGTGCCGTATTTTTCAGCCGTTTGGATAATAAAACGTATATTAATATGACTAAATCCTCTGGCCCGTTTAATATGCCAAAGATTTTGTAAAAAGCTTTGGGTATATACTCTTTTACGGTCATTTAAGCGAAAAAGTGTGAAGGTATATCCGGGTGAGGGTATGCCATCAAGTCGAAGGGTAAGAGGGTGTGGTTGTCATCCAAGAATATTTAAGGTGACATTTTAAAAATATTCAAAATATTCAAAAATATTTTCAATATGGCATCCAAACTCTGTTTTTGGTAATAGAACTAGTCAATTGCCATTGTTTGGTAGCTGAAAACCGCATGACAATCCGATATTCCTACTTTTTTTAGCGCAAATTGATTTCGCCTATTTTCTGTGGAAAATAAAAGCCAATTTTGCTGATTCGTGGGGACTTTATGACGTCAAGTTTACGCCATCTAGGTATGCTGGTACTTGTTTTGGGTAGCATGGAAAGAAGACTATACCTATACACTGTTATAAGCATCGGATGCTTTATAACAAACTCCCATGGGGTGAGTAACTAATCATTTCCAAGCTAAAAGATTAATATGCTGCAGGCCTGAATCTACCATTTCTTAGGGTAGAGGGGATGCACTGCGGCATGTATTTACGGAACTCATCATTTCTTAGCCAGGAGGTTGTGCCGCAGGCCTATACATTTACTGAAATAATAATTGCTTAGCTAAAAGGATTGTGCCGCAGGTCTATAGTAAGAGGATTGAGCTACAGGCCTATATATTTATGAATTATCATTTCTTTTTAAGAAGGTTCTCCGCGGGCCTATAAATTTACAGAAATAAAAATTTTCTCAAATAGAAAGCTTACGCCGCAGCCTTATAGATTATTGATGGACTATAAATAAATTTATACGTCGTAGCCGATAAATAAATTTATATTGAACCAATCATTTCTTAGATAAGAGGGTTGCGCAGCAAACCGATAAATTTAATGAATTAATCATTCTTAGCCAAGATGGTTGCCGCCGTAGGTCAATCAATTTTTCTTAACTAGTCATTTCTTAGCTGGTTGCCGCCGCAGTTCCTATAAATTAGTGAAATAGTAAACAAAAAATAAGGCCCTGAAAGAAGGGTTAGGGCTTTAAGAAATGAGGGACATTGTTGGTTAAAGATTCTTAGATAAGAAGATTGCCCCGGAAGGCCTAAATTACTTAACTAATCATTTTATCAAATAAATCTCACCGCAGGCGTAGGAATTTATTGATGGCCTATCAATTTAATGAACTAATCAATTTCCTGGCTCAGAGATTGCCATGCCCAACAGACCCAAGATTTTTTGAACTATAAGCCCTTGAAAGAGGGTAGTACTGAATGATAATGGAAATTGTGGAGTAATCATTTTCTTATATAAAGATTGCGCATCAGGCCTATAAATTGGGCAACAGGCTAAATAAGTCACCTCGACGCCTCCTGTACTTAGGGTTAGGAGAAAGTCCAGTTTTCTAACCCGTACCCAGTGGTGCAACCAGGCATTTGCAAAGGGGGGGGGGGGGGGAGCAGAAGAGGTGACGAGGCATTTTCTGAGGGGGCTATTTGGTACTTCTCCATAACACGGTCACTTACATTGCCCTTAACCATAAAGATTGTAAAAATTAGAGTTAAATTATGAGGTTAACAACCGCGGACCGTCATCGTTTGACACGATTGTGGCGGCAGAGGTATAGTAAAATATCAGGATTTAGTTCCACCCACAACCCCCCCCCCCACATACACACACACACCATACACACACACCATTACACACACACAATCCGCACACCCACAATGCTCCTTACATAATGATGTCTGATTACTAGTGAAACACTGTGTTCTGACCGCCAATCTCAAAACAGCATTGGGGGTGGGGGTAGGTGGGGGCGGGGGGGGGGGGGGAGAAAGAAGGGCTTTTAATCAACTTTCTAAAAGTTTTCGGTGTCAATATTGTTTTTTGTTCAAAATGTTTAGTTTGTCCAACTCCCAGATTTGTGGATAAAAGGTATCAACATGGGCATGTTTACTTCAAAATTTCATACGAAATGGGGAAACTTGACCCCCCATAACTTAATTTGTACAAGTTTTTTTAATTATTTTGCATCATGCTTTCCTGACTCCTGGGACCTAGCTACAATTTGATAATGACACACTTAATGTTCAATTGTTCCCCACCTATCGAAAAAAATTGGGCCTCTTCTGCAGCCTATATCGGTGATACCTCCTGGGACGAGAAGGGGAGGGAGAGACTGTACAAAACTGTCATACACGGAATGTTAGCCTAATGCACTCGGAACTAAATTCTTCTAAGGAGAACATCACCAGCAGTCGCTTTGAACTAGAAAGTCGCATCAGTCGTTGTCATGTAGTAGACTTCCTATCACATCGGAAGCAATTCAGCCCGTGATGGAATCTATATGTAACTTTTTTGTATAGGTAAAGGTTGAAGACCGAAGTGATTAAAATGGTGAACTCTCACTGCTTTAAGCTTTTCTGTAATCTATAAAGATTAAAGCGTGATTTATGGCAAAACAAAATGTTCTCTGGTTCTGCACATAAACGAAAATCTCTCAACAAGGAACACTTCTAAGTAAAAAGATATTAAGGGGTTTAGTTCATTAAAATAAATCCCAACCGTACCAAATCTCACCAATCTCTCTCAAAAGTCACGGCGTAAGGAATGTGATACAATTGCTTAAAGTTTTGTTCTTATAACATAAAAAGTTGATCCATATCTTTAAAGAATGACACACACACAAATAGCACATACAAAAACACACACAAACTTGTATTACCTATTCTTCTAAGGACCTCAAAAGAACCGCAGCCTTGGTCGTGAAGGCAAGCACGGAATAAAGGGCTCATTATATATATATTCGAGGAAACGATACAGGCTCAGTGCACCCATTGGATTACACGCTTTATTCCGTCGAAATTTAATGGTAAAATCCAAGGGTGCACTTAAACTGTTCATCGTCGGAATATAATAAGTCGAATAAAGTGCATTATTACACTCCCAAGGGCAAAAATATGTTCCAAGGACTATTGTTTCGAAAGAATTTCTTTTGTTTTTGGTCCTTGAACGTGTATGATACACAAGCACACCGACACACGCATGCATACCCACACACATACATACGCGCGCGCTACTCTCTAAAATTTCTTAGATTAAAAACTAATTTAATTTGATTGCTATCAGGGACAAATCTAAAATTTAGATTAAAATTTAAATCAAAATACATTGAAATATAAATCTAATAGATTAAAATTTTTAATCAAAATTTAGATTGTCCTCCGTTTTAATCTAAGAAATTTAGAGAGTACCCCACACTTCAAATTTTCCCAACGTCAAAAAACATCAACTAAGAGTCAATATGCATGGGGGATTTACCTTTTAATTGCGGGATACATTTTATTTCTTGTTTCTTTTGGATAATAACCAACCTACCTATTTTGCAGGTTGAATGCAACTACTGTTTCCGCCATTCGAAATGATTTGATTATCAGGACTTCATAGGGTTAATACAAGGCCAACCAAGAGATGATAAAGTTCCTCACGGTTTTTAATGTAAATGGCATAATAGGCTAAAATAGAAATCAAATCAAATAGTAATAATATAAAAATAATACAAATATGGAATATATTACATGAAAAAATAGATCGCTTCCGTCACTTAAATTTGTTGGGTAAGATGGGTTGATATTTGAACAAATTGGTTTAAATATTAACAGACACAAAAAAATGGTTGAAAATGTTAACCAACATATTTGTTCAATAATTATATGCAGTTATATGGAATCCGAAATATCCAGGTATTTTAGTGGTAAAATCCTTTGTTATCTTATATCATGATCGCTCAGTAAACAACCGACTATTTTTTGACCAACAGAAAGTCGCTTGCCCTACACCGAAAATGACCAACGACTTTGCAGCATGTACCTTCAGTTATCAGTATCGGATTCTGCGTCACTGTTGCTATTAATGTGCTTAGTTAATAAATAAGTCAGTAAATACCTGTCTACAATGTTTTCATTTCACCACTAAGATCTTCCAATCTGGGTTCCTAATATCTTTTGGAGGATTTTGATTGTAAAATCCTTAAAATGTTTTCTCACCTCATTTTTTATTTGCGACTAAGTAAGCATCTGGTTGAGGCACTGCGCTCAGGCATGACATAACTTTTTTGACGGAATCATTATGAACATTAGAACATGCAGGCAAATATTGAAGATAATGTTTAAGCTTAGAATTTCTGTCCAGTAATGGTTATCATCTCTGCTCTCCTCTTAAAACGTTCAAAGTTTCGCTCGCGATTAAGTTTTGAAGATGTTTGTAGCCCCTCCAGCAGGCTTTACTTAGACAGAAATGCGAATCGATAATAATATTAATAATCAATCAATCAATTGAAGGAAAATTCCTTCTATATTATAGGGTCTATAATAAGACATCCAAGTAAACGTTTGAAATTCTGGTATATGTGCCAGAAACCTAAAAACTGAATACAGTTTAATATTAAAACTTTGAATTTAAGAAGCGTCTTCTTCTTTATATAAGTACAGAATTTTAACTTCAAACGTACTGTTCCTGTCGATTCATGGCGACTGGAGATCCTGATCCGCCTGTGTTTCGACGAGTGAAAGTCCTACCTTGACAGCATGGCTGTGTTTTTAAGACACCATATGACTTTATTTCTTTGTTTGTTTATTTCTGCTCTGCACAGGAATCACAACATGCCATTTTGAAAATACATACGGGTGTAGCGATCAATTACCGGCTGAACAGACGTTTACGGAAGGTTGGAGGATACACACAGACAATCAAAGTAGGTACAAGACAGTAAATAAGGACGCCCATTTTATAACAACCCCTAAACCCAGGCCCTAAACAACACCTTAAGAAAATCAAATGAGCAAAATGAAAGACGTAGGACAAAGAATTCACCCGGGGACATACTTTTCACCAATATTAGTCAATATTTATCATTATCATGCATGTATATGACTAATGCCCACTAATACAGGTGTGAGTGTTGAAAAGTTGCTTGTCATTGCTTGACAAAACCAAATTAAGCGTAGGGCCTACTCTGGGAGTTGTGGTCCTGACCTAATCTGCCCACGTAAACATGCTAAATGGCGCTGTTTTTAATTATCTGGTCGTATAACTTATAGCTAAGTGAAGGTTTTTAGCTTATGTAATTACATCTCTATTGTACGATTTCTAAGGATTTTCTTCAACAAGAAGGAATATGAAACTTTTTACGCTGTCCAGCCCTTTAACAATCCTCCGAAGATAATACGCACGGCTAAGGGTTACACTTTGCCCATAATTTGTATATGCTGTGCTCAAGTTAAACTCGGCACCAAATTATTTGTTAATATCACAATAATTCTACAAATGTACAGTTTACCACAGCAACGGTGAATTGTGCGTAGCTCTATGATAACGAGGTAGCGTGATAGCGTAGTGGTATAGCCCTCGTCGCCGTACCCAAAGGGCGCGAGTTCGATCCGCGGTGTGGGCGCCCTTAGTTCACCTAATTATAAATGGGTAGCTGGTCTGTTTATGACTGGCGAAGGTTATAATGCCGAGGCTGTGTTTACGGGCATGGCCCTAACGCTCATTGAATATGGACTTCCTTTATATGATAACATACTAAGTGAGGTCAGGCAGAGGTCACACTATGGTTTTTGACCTATTCATCAGTCTTTATAATAATATATACTTTAGTAAAATGAATTATTTTAAGTCCACGGTTGAACCTAAACCCCCCTTTTTCGTACCAATTTACATAGGAGCATAAATTTATACTTAGCTCTACATGTCAGAAATTTGTAGAATACACGTACACCTAATTACCGGACTTGGAGAATTAGAGCTACAGCAACAGTAACCTTGGGTTGTCGTTTTTACTTCAGAGTTAGGTGCAAATAGTGGCGTTTTCGTAATTATTTAATGCCCCATGTCATTGAAAGAGGATACTACCCTGGTTTATGGCATTTATTTCTGGATTGATCGACAGATGTATACAGACATATCACACAATACACTTCGTGCTAATTTGTTGACGAACAAATTTACTTAAAGAGACACGAGGAGATTTTTTAGGATACAGATTTCTCTAAATTTGCATTTGATTGGTTGTAGAATAAGAACGAGAACGTTTGGACGGTTTAATTCAACAAACAAACAGAAAAGAAAACCAAAAACATAACTTTGAACTTGGTTCTCTTTAAAAAGACCGGAAAGGATGATAAAATGATTACCGGAAGCTTTTTACGAAATCCTTTGGCATTTTAGCTCACCAGAGCAAAGTTCACTATGGGGTGGCAACCACCCTTGGTAAGACGAGGATTAATACTATGGTAAGCATTGTAAATAAAAAGCAATTTCGACAAAAATGAGGGCGGACTTTCTTGTCCTCGCAGTCCTCGTGTCTCTTTACTCTGATCTCTATTGCGCATGCAACCTTTTGGAATCCTTGCTATCATGCAAAAATATTAACTCTAACCTAAACCATAACACTTACCCTAATCCTAAAATTCTAATCCTAACCTTAAATCTTAACCCTAGAAATTTGTGATGAAGCTCAAATAAAGGTAACACCAATAGCAATATAAACCAAATTGTACAATATCATGTTCCAAAGTTGCAGACAGATTATCATTTTGCAGTAACATACCATTATGTTTTAATTTTGAAAACACTAAATTAATATACATTAAATCTAGTTTGGACAAAGATCACATGAAAAGTAAAAACACATGAGTATTATCGATAATCAGAGCGACGAAGGAGCGAATGACAATATGCTGGCATGAAGTTTAGTTCCCCTGAAATTTGAAGGCGAGACTGTATATTGTTCAAGTGGCTTCAGCAATTAAAAAGATTAGCACAAATTATAAGGTAATCCACTTTGAAGTTTGAAGATTACCTCATTCTATGGGTAGCATGATGTTGTCCAGATTTTATGTAGAACTTCAGCACGAGACATTAAACAGAAGTCTGGGTCAATCAGCTTTGCATGATTAGAACCATAACCGATCACGCCTAATACTGTTCAAAAGTCTACCAGACTACATTAGCAATTACGAGACAGGTCATCACACATTGGATCATTGGCCATCCACAAACACCATATGCAAAATAAAGGTGATTAAGTTCAGCTCTCCTAATGGAGAGAATTTATTTATCAGTATATCGAGGCCACCGGCCTTACAATACAATGTTATCATAATATTACAATCAGTCTCCAGGAGTCAATATGCGAGTTCTTTTCTTGTAAGCATGCAAGATAAATTTTGATACAGACTTGACGGAGTTTACATCACTTGATTTTAACAAAGATATAAAATAATTAAAAAAAATCAAGAAGAAGAGAAACAAATTGGATGTCACAATAGGTTTTAAGGAATAATGTGTTAATTGACTTTTACCGTAAAAATTGGTATAGTCAAAAAAAAAAAAAAAAAGGAACAGACAGCGTCAATAAAATTAAAAAATGTGATCAGCTTTAAACAAACATGTCTCAATTGTTAAGAATTGAGAATATTACATGATTATAATCTACAATAGTTAGGCTGTATTTTTCAACCCTGCGTAAGAGAAGTTGTAGTCTCCATAACTTAGTTTCCCAGTTTGCAAGTAAACATATAGGGTGTTTGATGGGAGGTCAATTGGTTAACACTGCCAGACCTGTCCTCCAGGACAACCCAAGCGTGCAAAGAACACAAAAGAATCACCTGCAGAAATATCTGAAATGTTCAGGTGAACCAGTTGCATGTATTGTATTCTTCGCGTGCCAGAATGATCTGGAGGGCAAACAAAGTCCATTCAACATAACTTGCCTTTCGTGAAAGGGTCCTAGACGGAATTCGGAATAAACCGTGACTTTTATAGACGAGGTTATTGACTATAGTGCTTAAATAAACACACAACAGAGAACACAACAGACAGACTGTGTGACTCTACATCAAGGGACTCGATAGTTAATAATAACGGCATTCAAAGAAAACGAACCAATAAAGATGTATATACATCACATGATAGTGTATGCAAACAAATATGATATTGATGGCAACTAATCTGTCAGCAATTTCCCGTATATATGTTATTTTTTGTTTTTGTCTTTTGTTTTTGTCTTTTGTTTTAAACGAGTCATTAAAAATACACACATTTCTAACACTGTATGCGCACAAGCATGAAGTTCTTTTGTTATTGCCGGTTAATTTCTGGAACGAAATAAACATGAAGCTTTCATAGGAAATGATTTAAGGAAGTCGTCTTTCCTTGAAGGAAGTGCAGTACTCTAAAGAGCATCGGACTTTGCCAACTTTGAAACATATTCAAGGCATTTATGGTTTGCTTCGTTCTGGCTTAGGGAAATTGTATTAGAATTTGTTTTTGTTGTTGTTGTTAGCAAATGTTTTAATCAAGAAATTCAATTTAATTAAGAAAAATACGGTTTATACAATTTATCAAAAAAAATGTACTGGGCTTTGGTCTTTAATAACAATAACAATCTTGAAAAAGCACCTAATTGCAGGGGCGCTCTAGGGGCTTCACAAAAAGGAGCAATTATATCAGTTACAAATTCAACAGATAAAATTCTATATATATGTGAAAACAAGTATCATATACATCAAATATACACAATTTTAAAATAACTTAAGAGAACATTTTAAGTAGAAATTCAAACATATGACGAAGAATATTTGGAGACACACCTGAATCGTCAGCTGTGAGTATCTGTGTTATGAGTATGTACCCCACAGCGACATCGGTGAAGTATTGGTTTTTTTTATGGATCAGATACCTCTGCCCTTCCTAATATGGTGAAAACGATTATCCTAGGCAACTGGATTGGAGGAACAAGAAAGAGAAATTTCAAAGTGTTCACAATATCAGTATTAATGATTGACTGCATCACGAAAACTATGCGTATCAGAAGCTGACGTTCTGTGTAACAAAGGATTGTCTTGAGACGTGACTTGATTCCACAATTGTGGTTCTGTTGACCGGTGTAGACAGCTGGCAGCAAGATTCTCAAGGTTCTCGATGGTGAATAAAGCTGGATGAGCTCAGAAATATAGGCAGGTGTCATGACTTGGATGGCTTTATAGGTGAGAAGCAAAATTGCTGCCCTCTGTTTAATTGGAAGCCAATGTAGTTGGTAGGCAGCTGGTGTGATATGTTCTTGACGACGGACAAGACGAGCAGCTACATTTTGAAATTGCTGAACCTTGGTCAATTCTCTGGGAAGCCATAGAGAAAATAGTTGCAGGAATCCAGCCTTGATGTAACAAAGCCATGGAAAAAATCTGATGGCGGATTTTTCATCAAGGTACTGTCAAAACTGCCCAGTTTCCTTATTGAGAGCCAAACAGCCATGCATAACTTTTTAACATGATTGATAATTCTTACTGATGAGTCTAAGGTCATACCTAGGTGGTTTTTGATGTGCTTATGAAGGACGATATTGCCAATGATCATGGTTTGCTGAGAGTTTCTAGTCGATCTGTTAAAATGAGAGCGAAAGTACAACATCTCTGTCTTCTTGTCATTTATTATCAGCTTCTTGAAATTACACCAGGATCCGATGTTTGAAATGCATGATTCAATCTTCTTCTTGGCTACTTTACAATCCCGAGGGTGGAAAGTCAGGTAGAGCTGGGTGTCGTCGGCGTAAATGACAGATTGGACACCATGGGCAATAATGATGTCCTCCAGTGGGGCACTGAACAAGATGAAGTCAATAGGTCCAGTAACAGAGTCCTGTGGAATTCCACGGGATCTGTTGAAGCACCTCTGACTGATATAGATTGAGTTCGTCCATCAAAGCAGGAAGAGAACCCACTTAATGCTTTCCAGTAATTCCATACCGTTCAGTTAGACGGGTTATAAGCTGTTGGTGATCTATGGTGTCGAAGGCGGCACTGACGTCCATTAATACTAACACTATTTTGAGACTTCTTACAAGAGAAATAATAATGTAACCTTTAACATAACAAATTTTATTCTTTACCTTTTTCCTAAAGTCAGCGTACACCCGTGCCTTTAAACATCATTTATGTTACTGAGCGTTTTTAACGTATTTTGGTTTTGCTATTTCGTTTTTATTTGGTGTTTTTTTTAACATGTGGACTTTAAAGAGTTTTTAACATTTAAAAAAAAAAAAAAAAAAAAAAAAAAAAAAAGATAAAAGTTAAAAAATATATTGCTTTTCTGTTTCACAAATTACCTGTTTGCAGATAGTTATGCGTTTGCTTCATGTAGCAGTAACTGCGTGCAGTACATGACTCTTCTGAGAGGTTTCCAGGGTATGCAACCGTCCAAATGGGATGTGAATCTCTGTTACTACGTATCAACGCTAGATGGCGCTATTGATACAAGCGACGTGCAGCTGAGAGTGATCGCATGCGGCAAAAATAAAACTGTACCACTGACAGGAGGGGCTTGGCATGCAGAATCTATTCGAATTACCTGCATGGAACCGTTTGATGTAAGTGTTGCCGATTAAATGCAATTTAATTGATTTTTGATTTTAGAATCTATTGGAATCTGCATGATCAGTTGTAAACAAATATGATGAGTTTCAGTGGGAACCGATCGTTATTGGTAGATGAAATGTGGAACTTTTGGAAGAACACGAAATTTGCGTTCAAGAGTTTAAGCGAGAAATGCACTATGATAATCTTTCCTGAGTCATGTTTGAAGGATATTTGTACTCACAAATTCGCGCAACTGTCGATATTCTTTGGTATAGGAGGTACCAATTAACACCTGATTAAATGAGATGATCAATTTATCACCTAGTGATTATATCTGACAATATTAGAACCCGACCTGAGATAACAAACATATGATAAAATAAACCATAGTGCACAAAAAAAATGAATCAAACAAAGGAAAAAGCGATATATACTCTTTCTAGGTCTAGGCATACCTGGATAAATGACGCAGGGGAGTTCCGAGAATTAGATTTCCTGGGTATATTGCAGCTGGTTTTCATTACTACTTTGTAGAGCAGAGATCAAATGTTCTTATTACCTGCAAATGGTTAGAAAACTTAAAGCCATAGAGCATTATGTCAACAAGGGTAAACTTTGACTTGAATTTAGCATTTCTGGTGTTAGATATATGAACATCCACGCTGTTTAAAAAAGAAACAAAAACACCTGAAACTGTCTATATCTTTGTTTTTTTTCGACATTAACAATATCTATAAGAAAGCGATATTCCTATTCCTATATCCAATCATATAAGAACAAAATACTTAACGAAAACCTTCACCATTTAAATCTTTACAGGTTGGTTTTGAAATACACTTTGGAAGCGCTTTTCAAAGAATAGCTATGGATCAAGTTACAGTGAAAGGTGAGACCACAAGCACAGCTCCAATATAATTACCAGGCCCGTACACGGGAGTTGGTGGGGTGGTTGCGGTCGGACTACCCTGAAATCCCCACAATTTT
The DNA here is from genome assembly GCA_023653785.1 of Ophioderma brevispina. Taxonomy (NCBI): domain Eukaryota; kingdom Metazoa; phylum Echinodermata; class Ophiuroidea; order Amphilepidida; family Ophiodermatidae; genus Ophioderma; species Ophioderma brevispina. Next base: position 29,723 of record JAMKCH010007838.1, on the reverse strand, counting down.
CAAAATTGGAGATTTTTGCACAGTTGTGTTGGTAATTTTCTAGAGACTCTGCCAACATTTCAAAAGTATAATTATATATGCGAATGACAATGCTAAAAATGCGTATTTGTGATAAAAGAAGCGATTTTGTAATTAGAAGCGGAATCCTCGAAGTAAACGGCGGAGCTAGAAACGCCAAATTTATGTCCGTCCATGACGTACAACCTCACGAAAGTGACCTCTAACTTGACTTGCCTGAACGACGGAACAACTACCAGATGAGCGTAAACACCTATACATGGCGCAATTTCCCGGCTATTTCATATTGGAAGGACGTTTCAAGCAGCCTTTAATTATTCTAATTCAAAATTCCTTCCTTTGAGACACATAGAAAATTTCGAGCTGTACCATTCACAGGTATAGTTTACTAGCCAATTACCAATGCAACTGTCACAAAATCTCAAAATATTTTGAAAATGGGGGAGGGGCGCTTTTAAAGAATGTGCTATTATTGCTTTAATCATAAGTATAATCTGGGTGCCGACTTAATACTACAATAGTAAAACGAACATCAAAGCTGCTAATTTTTAAAGCATATCTAAAGAAATTTTGGATGAACTTAATTTAAACAACATCGAGTTTCTAAGAAGCATTAATTAATGTGCAACTTTAAACATGAATCGATATTCTCAACATTTACAAGAGCGTTTGCCTTCCTTTAATTGGGAACTCCCATTGCCTTAGTGTTAAGGCAACGTTCATCTTTGTCACATCTACCTAATTAGTCACCATGAATCTGTAATTTTCTTTTAAGAGTATTTGCAATACACCTGCATTTTGCATTTGAGTTAAACTGACATGATTATGCTAGCCTGACAACATTGGTCAACGCACCCTGGGTCAACGTGAATTGTGTTTCACGCCTATATCATTCCCAGTTCGAAACCTTGTGATGTTACTTACTTGCCTACTTATTGCTATTTGCTAACGGAAGGCTCCAAACTCAACCACCTGTTGACCAGCTGTTCATGCCGGTTGGACCGTATTTTATTTAGAACAATACAAACCAGTTCCAACCGGAAAGTACCGGCGAGTAACTAGGGGTTTAGTTTTGAAGCCACAGGTAAATACAAAGAAGCGTCATCGCATCATATTTAGGAGTGAGATGAGAATGTCTTCGTACCAGTTTGTATTAAATGTTGAAACTTAATTATTTTCTTGATAGCAGATCCATTCATGAAGTCCCCTGCTATAGTGTGTCCTGAAGTTGCACCGTCGTTATTTGATTTGCATCCTGCAATCGTTGAGACTTCGCTTACAACTGCTGTAATTGCTGATAATCCCGTAGCTGGCGAAACGGCAATATTTTGGGATGAACTTGATCCAGGTATGTGTGAGATTACTTGATATCAATATCTTTTAAAAAAAAAAGAAATAAGAAGTAAGCTCTTCATTTTTTATTTAATTGTTTGCGGAGCACATAAAAGTGTTCCTGATCATGATATTATCTTGATAATTCACAGCTACCGAATCTATTCCTCCCGTAATTACAGATGACGAAGCTGTTGTGGGAAACGTCTCCAGTCAGTGTGAGTACTTTTATCGAGTGTCTTAATCTGTTTTTATTTATCGTTATATAATGTAAAGCTATCAAATCGTATCTGCTCGGATTGACGCTATATAAAGCTATGTACAACATAATGATTTAATCAGCCAGGACTATCGCCAAATATGGAATTAAGAATCATTTAATTGTTGGATACTACATCACATGACATAAAATATTCCCACTATTTCCCCAATATTTCATGGCAAAGGAAAAAGTTGCTATAAAAAGTGACTATTTGCCTGTGATGACGTCATGCCAGGGAAAATGCTCGGAGACCGAGGGCCTACTTTTATCCTCGACTTTCGGTCTCGAGAAAATAGTAGACCCACGGTCTCCGGTCACCTCAGGTAAGTATTTTGAACATTGCCCTCATGAGCAGTCAAAATTTGCACGCATTCACTTTGCTAATGGTTGCACAGACTTTCTCATTGTCTCTAGCTGTGTGGCCATGTATGGTCAGTTACTTTAATGCCACACATATTGCGTTCGAAATTGAATTGAATCCTTAACCCATTCTAAAAGCATTACTCATTGGTACTTCTAGATGGATCCAATTTGTTTTATCGTTGGATTTCTGATACAAGTAAGATTACTCGATGATCACAGTTAACAGTACACTCAAGGTTAAAGATCTAAATTCCCATATTTGGCGATATCGCGACAGTCCTGACTGACAAGATTTATGCTGATTTATACCAAGAGTATAATTATTAAGCCACCTGTGCAATTTGAGCATTTTATGACAGGTGCGTGTATTGTGATCAGACAATATGCGGTTTTTTTGCCCGACGTAAGGGCCGATTATTACACAAGATCTAACATGCCTGGACACCACAGGACAAATTTTAAGCGAATGCCAACGGTAAATTATCACAATAATTCTGTTGAACACATAGCAATTTTAGACACATAAAATACACGTCTCATCCCGTCATTGTCTAGCATTTGAAAACAATTCCAAAGTGTACGTTTTGTACAATTTCTTAGCCAAACCCCGTACAAAATTCCTTTAAACCATTTGATGTCTCATTTTGGAACGATCCTGGCATGATTGTTTCACACCAAAGATGATAGCCAATACGGGAATTTTGCTCTAAGCAGTCTTACGGTAACAATTGTCATTTGATATCATCAAGTAACCATTTCATAAGGCTTACGGATTGGAAAAGTTTCCAAAAAAGTGTTAAGAGTTGTTTACTGTTCGAGTAAAACCTTCGAAGTTCATGAATAAGTTTTAAGTATCTCAAGTATTACAAGGTTTTATGCGTTTTGTATTGACAATTGCTCCCAACTTTTAGTAACTTTTGCATTTTTCCATACTACTTCAGCACCAAAAAAACCTTCTGCAAGCGAAAAGACGACACCTTCAGATGGGAAACCTGGGCAGAATTTCTTTAACGACATTGTGAAGTTCTTTAAAGACTTAATAGGTAGGTGGATACACTACAGAGTGAGTCAAAAAATCTGTTTAAACTACCCAGTGTTGTTCACTATAGAATTTTTATGTGATATTTTCAGACATAAGTCAATACCACTTCTTGGCCTTGTGTTGCATGCGTGACTGCACATGGTTGAATAAAGTGGAGCAGGCGCATTTATGAAGGCGCCAATTCAGCATAACTAACCAAATGAAAAGGCATGAAGGGAGTGGAACTACTTACTTTTATTAACAAGTTTCAGTATTCTAATTGTCTACACACACGCGCTACTTTCACTCATACATCGTAGGATTATTCACACATTGTAAAATATGCCTCAGCTCACACCAACTCAAAGGTCCTTTTTGGTTAGCGAATGCCATCGTACTCAGATTGTAACAACTGCTTTGCAAGGCTTCCATCGTAAATTTCCTGATGCAAGGTGTCCATCTCGTAAAACTGTCTACCAAAATTTCCGTAAATGCAGCCACTGGAACAAGTTTGAAGGTAATTTGGTTGACTAAGGACTGCAAAATCAGCTGCGAATATTCAAGCTGTCCGAGATGTTCTGCAGTACCAGCAGCAGGATGGACGGAGAATCAGCTCCCGCCGTAATGGTCTTGAATTAACATAAAGCAGTTTCAATTGGATAACTCGTCTTGTCATCCATTCGCATCTGTATCAGATGATTCGCAGGCATAAACTTCACGGCGGAGATTACCCGCGAAGAATGACCTCGTTTCCGTGAAGACCTGTGCATTGGAGATGAAAGTGCCTTTTCCATAAATGGTTCTTTGAACACACACAATGTTCGGATGTATGCTCCACGCGGACAAACACCTGTTGACCCTCGCCTTTGAGAAAAAAATGATTGTCGAATGAAACTTACAGTTTGTATTAGGCTTATTGGAAATGGGTCTCTTATTGGACCATTCTTTCCCCGTCGTAACATTAATGATGAACTGCCAAGATTTGAACGCAAACAGAATGGACAATTTGGCGACTTTGATATAAAATTGGATCGATTAAGCCCAAATTAATTGGTCAAGCTATGAGTTGCAAAAATATTGGGCGAGACGCAGTCGAGCCCAATATTTTAAAACTCATAGCGAGACCAATTAATATTGGGCGTAAATCATCAAATTTTATCATTATCATGTTTTGGATCCGATATTTTCCCACACTTGGACTCCTCAAAAAATGATAATGGTGGGTACTGGATGGTGCCCCACGATTTCGAGGGGCACCATCCAGTACCCACACTTGGACTCCTCAAAACATGATAATGGTGGGTACTGGATGGTGCCCCTCGAAATCGTGGACGGATTGTCAACAGAGTCATCGCCTTGAATCGTCCTGTCGAGTGGCCACCAAGATCTCCAGTTCTTACTCCAGATTTTTCCCGTGGGGTTATATGAAGGCACAGGTATTCACAATTCTCCCGGCTAATCTGGATGATCTCGAGGACAGAATTACCAAAGCAGTCTACAACGTCGGGAAGCCAGGATAATGATCCGTCGTGCATTTGCACAAATGTTACAGAGGGCCCAACTCTACGTGAATCGTGGTGGCGGCCAAGTCGAAGACTACGCTTTTAACAAGTCATTAAGGAATGTTGTTGTTGTTGTTGGTTTGTAATGGCGCTTTCAGCTACTAAGGCTATTTGCGCCAAGAACTAAATTAGCTCACTATTTGAAAACCATCACAAACTTTCATGTGCAGTTCTTTACATCGAGGACTTTGGCAAAGGGCAACGGAGAAGCACTTCATGCATAGCTTCAGTAGATCGGGGTCAGCTACGCTGGAACAGAAGCAAACCTTCAATGGTGTCTTAACGTAGGGTGTAAACAAGTCAGCATCATCGTCAACATCATCGTGGAATAAATAGGACATAAACGTTGGTTCACTGTGATCGGTTACCATATCACAGGTATCGCCTTGGATTGATGCTTTATCGGCCTCTTCAATAGCGGAGGAGTGGTCCATATCCACATCCTTTTCAACCACCTCTGGTAGCGCGTCCAGATTGCACGCCTGAGCTGGCACATTGTCTTGGGTACTCCGAGGCTTTGTGTCATCAGCTGGTTTAGGCTTGGTAGTCATGCCGGCTTTCTTCCGGCCAACCATGCGGCAAGCCTTCTCTTATCCCGTCTCCTTGTAGAAGGGGATTTCCGCTTCTTTTTCTTCTTCTCGACCTTCACGGTAGCGATGACTTGTTCACAGTTCCCGAAGCAATTGCAGTGGTTTCCATCTGTGTCTGCACCGGTATTACTGGGTCATTTGTCTTCGCGTGGGTTCTCCACACAATATTTAGATATACTGCATTTCCATGACTCTTCAAAGAAAAGATAGGCTCACTGGTAATATTTAAGCTCTGAAGAATGTTAGATAGACGTGGTCCAAGAACAGGGAAAATTATTGGAGTATCCATAATTTTCCGAGAGCGGTACCAGTCCACGTCCTCACTCAATCAAAACCAGTGAAGGAATCAATCAATCGATCCATTAAGGAATGTCAAGTCACATCATAACTTTGAAACCTCTCCTTAATGTATTTTCAATGGTGCTTAGTTGGCTGGAGTCCTATACGTTGATTTTGGGTTTCCTACCGGAAATCATTTTTTACCGAAATTCCTATCCCACAATGCACCAACGATGTACGAGTAGATGGGCATCACTCCATGCACGCTCGCGGTTTAGTACGCCTCCTTTAAACTACGCGCACATTTCGTGGCGCAAAAATTACAAGGCAATCAGAGAGTACTCGTTACTGGTAAAATTTATGTACAGCAAACGGTTTTCGCACAGTTATGACGGAAAAATGACCGTATGACACAAAACACCATAGAGTATATATGCGCTATTTATTTTATATAGAGTGCACGTTGTTGGTAAAATTTCGGTAAAGATTAACATCCGGTCGGAAAACCCAAAATCCACGTATTGCACCTAACTCATTTGTTTGTCTCCTGCGCTGTCATGCACGCAACACAAGGCCAAGAAAGTGGTATCGAGAGATGCAGGAAAGCAAGTATGTCTGAAAATATATAGTGAACAAAAACGTTTTTTTTTTTACTCACTCTGTATAACCTATCTTGACACGTTCCCATATCTAACTCAATTTAAATCGATCCAGTCATGTTGAAAATTATACCAGGTTATTTTGTCTAATCATAAGGATTCCAAAAAGGTATATTTTATACTATCTGCAATCTAAAGTTTTGGAGTTATAGGATAAAACAGAAGGGGTAAAATTTGAAAGTTACTCCGATTTGGATAAAAAGGGTGCAAATTATTGATGGAGCTCATAGGATTAAATATGGAAATGTTTTGAGTGTCTTAAATGTTTGCTTAACAAAGTAAGGGAAACAAGGTCAAGCCCTATTGAATGCAGTGAATTCTGACCTTTGGGGCGCCCTACATTGGTAACTAAGCGTTATAACCCTTTTTTTTTGATTTTTTGCGGAGCTCATACGATAAATAATATTTTTTGAGAGGAAGCAGACCTGCGTTTGTTTCTTACCAGAATGTAACAAGACACTCGTTTAGTACAACTCTTTGAGTCAAATTTTCTATGGAGGTACAATTCTGGCACTGGCGTCTTGGTTATACATCAAATTAAAAATGATTGATATTTCCTCATTGGTTATCTATGTTAATGCTACGATAATTGCTGTTACCTTTCATCAACAATATACCACTAGCAATTCAATATCAACCTTTGATGGTTTAAGGGCGCTGGAAACATCGGCATTCATTTTCTCGTTTCTTGGGAGGGTAAGCGATGATGAAATAATCATTTCCTCCCTTAACTTTATCCTAGAGGGTCTTCCACCTTTCGGATTTAGCGCCATCTTGCCGGAATAGCAACAGAAGTCCCATTCCAAATTTCGGGACACTTTCCAATGAAAGAAGACATGCATGTTGGATATTAGTATGCATACCGAGTATGGTCACACTTTGAATAGCCCAGGTACTTTGAGGTCCGATATTAAATTGTTGCAACGAGAGATTTCCACATATCAGGGTTCCCTAAAAAATTGAAAGTACTGATTTTTGTCCTGATGTACAGCTTTTCCATCAAAAATAGTCCCCATCTGGGGCTTAGCTGGGAAAGGTTCCTTGGTACAAAAATTGTGAATTTCTATTTTTTTTTAATTGAACTATAAGCAAATCGATCACCTTTTTTTCTCTCTTTTAAGAACATTTCTTTGCCAAATCAATGTAAGAAATCGATTGAGTGTGTAATCTCATATACATTACTATTATGACACAATATTTGGGTGGCCTCAAAATCTCCTTGTTGCACCTTGTAATTGATCTGAATGAACAATACTACGGGACTAACACCTTTTGTTATAGTTCTGCATGAGTGAGGTGAAGATCTCTTTGGATATAATCTCTAATATTAAGAGAAAAGGACCACTGTCCGCAATATTTACTTTTTGTAACGCAAATCTATGATTATGATATTTTGCATGTTGAACAGGTATACTTCTTAAAATATCGATTTGATTATGAAAGGATGCATCTTTATTATAATATATTACGGAGAGACGGTATGTTATGATGTTATACGGAGAGAGAAAATGCGAATGGAGAGAGAACGAGAGAAAGAAAGAGGGGCAGAGGAAGAAAACCATTAGTTACAAAATGCTTTTTCTGTTTACCTTACATTTTTAAACGTATTATTCAACTGGTTAAAAGCAGCCATTTCAATTAGGTATGCGAAGCGTTCCCTATGTAAACGTCCCTGCTTAAGCTTCCTACTTGAAACAAATTCTCTTTATTTATGCTCTAACATAAACACCCTAACCCTAAGGCCAAAGATAAAACAATACTTTGTTAAAGTACAACTCCGAAGTGGGTTACATATGGAACTCTTGCCTTAGCATGGATACAGTTGGTGGACCACATTTTTAAACATTGATTAACTATTTTTATTCGTAGTTTTCGGAGTTACGTCTTCGTAGTTAAGTCGTAACTTGCGTTCAATTATATCTCCGTTGAATTTGATTTTATATAGTTGTTTTCAAATTTCCGTAAAAAAGAGGAAATATGGAAACTCACCATTAAAAATAATTTAAACAAGTGTTAATTGTGTTTTTTAACTTTTGTCTTCAGCTCATCCACTGCTTTTGGCTGAAGTTTTAGCAATTGCTACAGTAAGGCCTTGCTGTATGACGATATCTATACATTGTTTCATTTGGAGAAAACCAAGGTACATTTTCAATTCACACATTATTTTCAACAAATAAAGAAAAAAATGTAAAACATCAAAATGCATCAACAGAATATCAGATGGATCGAACTGAAGATTAAAGTTAGAAGAGAAATTTAAAAAACATTTATCGAAACTTTATAATTACTAACATCCTAGATTTGGCTGATTCTGTACTTTTTTCCATCACAGAAAATTACCGATTAGACAAAGCAAGAAGTGTCCGTGCACAGAGATACCTCGCAAGAGACTTGAGTAACAGCGACATGCTACTTGACATGACACTGCACGACACTGATAGCGACTTCTCCCCAATCTCCAGATCCAGGTCTAGCAGCAAGGCAACGCCCCCTGTTGACAAAGCCAAACTTAAGGCTACAAAACAAGCAGCGGATCGCAGAGCAACGGTTAGTAATGGCTCTGGAGAGGGATCTAGCGACGAAGCGAAACCGCGCCCTCATCCAAGAACCAAGAGTTTACCAAGCAGACCGGCTAACAATTACTATGAAACAATTGACGAGGTCAGAAAACATGCTTTGCAGCCTGTTCAAGAAAGTGACGCAGATGATTCAAAGAATTTATCTCAGAGTTTGCCTTCTTTAGCGGAAAAACCTCCGGAACCGCCAAAGTCTCGAAGGACTGCGAAATCTTGCAGAGATAAACGAGACCGCAGAAGTAAGAAACAGAAGAAACAATCGAAGAAACAAAGAAAAAATGATGCAAAAGAAAAGGCATCTAAAATTACAGAGGAACAAGTGACTTCAAATGGCACCACAACAGAGGAACAAGTGACTACAAATGACACCACTTACGAGAATGGAGGATTAAAGATACCACAGGACGATGGACACCTCTATGACAAATTAGGTCGTGAATCCCATTCTCACACTGAACTTGTGTGCAATGTCTGCGTTCAAAATGGTGAAAAGAGACGAGGCGAACGATTAAGTTTAAATGTCGATGTAGCACGCGATCCGTTTCAAAAGAAAATACAGTTCGGACCAGGGCATATTCACAGGAGCAAGCGTCACCTGATGGATCCACCGAGTCCTTCTCTTGCCAATCAGAATATTCAATTAAAAGGCCAATATTTTAAAACCCAAAATTAAAAAAAAAACATCAAGACATTTCTGAGGAGAGGACTTATTTTACCTTAGAGCCAATTGTACACCACCAATTTAATCGTCCGAAAGATCCAGCTCAGAGTTATCCGATGATGTCATTATAGGTAGCTTAGATACTTTGCAAGAAAACACAAATCCACTATCCCCAGAACACACGGGACTCTTTCAACGAGTGTTAACAGTGAACAAAAAACGATCTCGCCAAATCTTAGGCCCTATCAAATACGGCTGAAGATGAGACTCCCAAAGAAAACGGAATACCAGCATATCTATCGAGATGCCAGTCAATGGTAATCTGGTAAAACAGCAAAGAGGACCCTTTTGCTGATAGGGACATATAAACACTAGACCACCCAAAATGAAATGGCCAGCCAGGAAGGTTAAATCATTGAAGAGACCTATTTTCTAATCCGTCAATGTACCAATAGCGACTGGCTGTACAGTACGAATTTATAAACGTGAAGGTTTCTCTTTCAAATAACATCGGGACCCATGTACTTTGTGTAGCCTATAAAACCTCTTCAAGTGATTGACTAGTCATACATGGAAGTAAATTAAATCAAGACAAGACAAATTAGGTGTCACATTAATATGCTATTTTAATGTTTTCCAGTTATGTATGACCTTACAACTTTGACGAGGTTACCCACAGTGCAAAGCAAAGCATCAACTTGTTCTGATTCTTATATGAAAGATACATAATCGAAACTAACTTGATCTTTTACAGCACAGACTATAAATAAAAGTTCCATTTGAACAGAACACATTTTGTAAAAAAATATCCCCAGTTAAGGGAGCCGAGAAGATTGTCTGAGGACAACAGAGTCTCAAAATTTGCATTTGATTTGGCGCGGGAGTGGCACACATTGTAATACATCTCGAGTAAAAAGGGTTGAGTGATTAAATTGGTAGACAGCTGAAAGGGACCTCTGAAACGTGATTCTGAAGGTCTTGGGTGAGAAACCCCTCAATGAGTAGCACTCAGTGATATTGGGAACATTTTAGGTCATAGCAAACACTGGCCCAAAAAATAAATTGCACATTTTTAGAACAGAAGATTTGCAAAAGTGTCGAAACATTTCAAACCTGAAACTGTGAAAAAAATTTTGGGATTTCTGGGGTGCAGAAAAAAGGTCTTTCAGTAAGATGCAGTAAAAGGTCAATATGACCGCACAACCCCATATCCCCGTCTATCATTTTGTTGAGTTCCCCTTCCCCCGTAAGAACTATACCAATATTCAACATCATGTTGCTGTGTTCATTTTGTATATTTCAACGATAACCAAGTTTAAAAAACTGAGTATGACTCAATGAACTCAGCTATTAACAAGTACTACATTTACACTTGTACTGCATGTACTTGAAAGCGATGCAAGTTGTAACAATCAATGTCGTGGACAGAGTAATAAACTTTTCTCCTGTTTCTTTGGAACTCATAGCCCCTGAGCTATGTGCACCTTACGCAAAACGAAATCCAACCAAAGCACATCACACACTATGCGTGATCTGGTTTTGACATGTCACAGTAGAGATAAGTGTTGAGTATGTTCGATTTCCTAATTTGGTGTTGTCACACACAGGTTTGTCACGCGATTACCTACCCGATGCGCGGTCTATCATTAAAATTCAGATCACAGTCTGAAATGAATTTGGTTTGTTTCGGTAAGCGATTTTAAACATTTGTTGCATAAAATTGATCATAGTGTCCGATACTTTATTGTGATTGACAGTGATGAAAAAATATTTGTGTGACAATTTCTGTCCAACTGTTGACAACTATTGTGCAGAAAGCTAATTAAAGTTGATTTGGGACTAAATATGGTAATATCAAGGAGCAATTGAACGTGCGTTCCAGTGGTGGTGAGTACAACTGTGATCATAAGATCTGAATATGGAAAGGATACGTGGGAATGTTTGAGAATTTAGCATGCATATGGAATTCAGAAAAACAAGTCATAATGACACACCCCATCACACCATACGGATGTCTATACCTTCACGTTGACTAAATTTAATGTCAGTACAGAAGTGTGCTCCCTTCGAGGGCGCAACGCTCGGGATGGGCATAGCTATATATTGCAATGAGTAGGGACAGAATCCGAAATTTTATCATACTTTTATATACAGTAATTATTCAGATTAAATATAGGCCTACGTTAGGATTTTGTTGATTTCTTGTTTGGGGAAAGCTAAGAGAAGACCTCTGACCTACCCCGATGGCTACGCCCCTGTAGGTTCTGTCTTGTAATTGAATGGATACGTTCTGTTTGCTAATACTAGAGGTGGGTTTTGTATTATTTAAACTAAAACAGAGAGTAGAGAGTAACATTTTGCTATAGTCAAAAGGCCCTCCTGAAATTTGATATAAAAGTTATTCTGCTATTTGCAGCAACAAAAATAGTAAAAGCCATTCAAACTGTGAGAAAGTGCTATTGCACACATCTCTTATGTCCTATTTATAAGGTTAACTTCCAGGAGATTGTGAAATACATTTTTTGTGTATTCATTAGAATTGCCCTCCAGATGAGCCCTAAAGAGAGTAACCTAAAATGTCAATTTCCAAAGTTTGAGGATGAATTTGATTTTGGGGAGTATGCAGTGCATTAGAATAACCGTGCATAACAATATTCCGGCTTCCTGCATTTTATTACAAAAAACGTTGATTTCTATATGAAGGACTTCGATTGATCTTAAAGGGGCATTTCGTGATCCACAACCTCGTCACCCCGACTTACCTCAAACAAGTTGAGATATTTATATTCATCTGCAATACGTCAGCCTAGTTATCCAAGTGTACGTAATCTTACGTGCGAATTCGGTCCTATCTCTAAGAATTTTGCATTTCTATCTGTAAACGGGACAGAAATTACAGCACAGTGGCCTAGGGGACCGTGGGAAACAAGCATGTTTTTTTTTTCTAGGATGTCTACGGGCTAAATGTATAACAGAATGCGTTTGCTAACAGAGCTATGTAATTTGAAAATACACACAAGTACATACTGTAGTATTTTAAAGGTGTTTAGAAGGCAGTAATTCACTTTAAGAAAAATGAAACGACTGTAATTGGAGAGTAAAATTCACTCTTAAAAGTGTGAAAAGACTTTGGATGACCAGAAAACGAAGTAGTTTTCCCGCCCCCTTCATTGACAAAAGTAAAATTCTACTGTTCAGAAATAATATGCGTCCTCTGAAATCAGGATTTTAAGTATTATAAAATCATTGGGATTTTAAAGTATTAAAATCATTGGGATTTTAAAGTATAAAATCATGATCATTCACAATATATTAAAATTAATTCCTATTTGCCTTAGATTAAATCATTCGGATTTGAAATTCAAACGCATATGATTTAATGTTAATTGCACTAGAGATTAATTTAATCCTAACTTGATTGGTCCTAAAATCCTAAGGATTACCTTTAAATCTCCTTGACATTTAGAGTGTGCTCTTGAAAGAACGACGTTAAATCTTTAGAGATATTGTTCAGCTTCATTGATTATACATCTACAAAACGTGAGAATTTTTATTCAATGAATTAATTAACACTTTCAAAATAGTTTTTCAATCCCATGAAGTTAGTTTTGTATAATAATTAAAAGAATATTAAAAGCATTTTAAAAAATCAAATATGAAAGAGTGAAATTACTATTTGGAAAGCGTATAATAGCTGCATGATTCACTCTTTGTAAGAGTGATATTCATTAAAGAAGGAAAGACTTTCAATATCAAACGTGTGATCACTATGAGTTACAATATGCTCAGCCACCATGGAAACAGTTCAGTGGGTTGTACTTACACATGCATTGACATGAACGACCTTGTGTGATCTGGGTATTAAGTTATTCATACCAGAAACCAAGGGGTGTATTTCTAATACACTTGTGAATGGAAGGTACTGAACTGTGCAAAGGGAATAGATTTTACTAGCTCATAGATCGGATGCCCCCCTCTACAGTTCGAATTATACATGATTATAAAAAGGTGAAGTTTTACTTCCTGTAATAACATTTTTCAAATACAACGGCAGGGCCATATATAACAATTTTGTTTTGATCATTTACAAATACTGAATGAAATTGTAATCAAACTATTGAACGTTCAATCATTTGTAAAACAAGTGTATATTAGTGTGATCTGAGCTAAATCCATTTGGGCAAAGTTGAAAACAACGTTAGTATGTATATTTTGAGGAAGAATTAGCAAAGTAATAAAATTTTTAAAAAAAAAAAAAAAAAAAAAAAATCCATAATGCTCCAAACCATTAGTATAAAGAATAAAAACAAATATATACTGCCTATTCGAGCCTCCTGTTCAAGCTATGGTCCCTCGGTGACTGCAAATAGTGCGGGCTATTTTGCTTCGGGGCGGGCCCCTCAGCAAAATGGCACTATTGCAGTCACATCGGGCCCATAGTTTTAAACAGAGAGACTCATGTCAGTATATATTTGTCAATGTTTGCGAATTAGATCTTAGGGCAAGACTAGGCAAGACACAAAATACACAAAATGATTATTATCAACCAACCAGGGCCTAAATGATCAGATCCGTCGTTCACACTTTCAATACAGGTAATAGCCTGGAAGGTAACTTAGTATTAAATACTACAGGAAAGGTGTACAAAAGAATTTATTGTCAAACGTTAAGGTTAATCTTATGTATTACACAGGAAGGATGTAACAAATTTAGTGATTTTATTGCACATTTATCGGAATGTACAGAATGGTATAAGCAATACTACCGTGTGTGTGATGATTTATAAATCATAGAAAATGCTAAATTTTAAACCAAGACCTACAGATGTAAACTTTGGTTGATAAGAATAGGTATCACGATAATGCGCTCTATGCAACATAGAATATTACAAGCCTGACTCATCAAAGTATGACTCAATTTTGTTCTGCTCAGAAATACAAGGTAAGAAATCAATAGAGTGTTCAAATACTATATGAAATTAATATTATGACACAATAATTGGGTGTCTCAAATATCTCGTGGCAACCTTTAATGTAGAGCTCCTCGACCTGTTGGAAGTAAGAGCGGCGGGATCTAGCAGATATTTGTAACACACGTCGAGTACAAAAGGCTTTAGTAATCCACATATGTTAGAAGCCGACAGGACCCTGAAAGTGAGTCTTAAAGTGCTGTAACTGGTGCCTTGAGGAGGGGGTCGAGCAAACATTATTCAGGGGACAATTTTTTAAATTGATCCATCATAGTGAAAACTATTCCAGGTTATTTGTCAATTCATAAAAGGCTTCCAAAAGGTATATTTTATTATCTGCAATTAAGTTTGGAGTTATAGGATAAAAAAACAGAAGGGGGCAAATTTGAAAGTTACTTCGATTGGATAAAAAGGGGCAAAGTATTAGGAGCTCACAGGATTAAATTATGGAATTCTCTGTATGATAATGAGACATGTCCTAACATTGTTCGCAACTCTTATATTGTCGAGATTGGATTATTGAATTCCACTCATGTTGGGATTGATAAGAAACAGCTTAATCAGCTTCAGATCCTTCAAAACATGTGTGCGCGTCTGATTTTGAGAAAACCTACGCGCGCTCATGCCTCTCCATACTCCATCCCTTCAGTGGTTTGCATATTGCCCAGAGGATTGTACAAACGTTCTCATCAATTTTAAAGCTTTTCATCTGAATTCCCCTATGTATCTTGCTTCTTATTTTCATTTATAAGACCACTTATGGCACTTCGCTCCAGTCAACATCAAATTTCAAAGTGCCTCGCTCCAATAAAAGCATGGTGAGCGTGCCCGTCCGTTGCAGGTCCTTATTTGGGGAACGAATTGCCTGTCAACATCCTGGTCTTGATCACAATTCAGCTTTTAAAAGTCATTTGAAGTCTCATCTATATCAAAAACTGTAGTTTTCCATTCCTATTTTTTCTCTATAGAGCCTGCCTACTTTAGTAAAAGGCGCTTTATAAATATCATTATATTATTATTATTATATTATGATTATTTATTATGATTTTATTAGTTAAAATAAGATCAGGCCCATGCACCTTTGAGCCTATGAAACCTCGTCAAGTGAATTGATAGTCATATAATTTAAAGAAAGCCAAATTGGCGTCAAATTTCAAGTAATATTTTATGTTTTCAAGTTATGTTGACCTTTAAAAAAAAATTAATTTTGACAAGATTATATTTCCAAGACAAAGCTACTCAGAGGTCCCACTTAAAAGTGTCTTTGAGTGAGAAACCATACAAGGGGTATATTCAGTTTATATGTGGAACATTTTAGGTCATAGCAGCACTGTGCCGAAAACAAATTGGCACATTATGAACGAAGTTTGAAAAAGGGTCCAAAACTTTTTAAAACTGAAACTGTGAAAACATATTGAGATTTTTGAATAAAAAGTATCAGTTTAAAAAAAGAGGGCCGTTGGGTTGCAGAAAAAAAAGGGTCTTTAGGAAGTGCAGTAAAAGGTCAATATGACGCCACATCCCCGTCAATCATTTCAGTGAGTTCCCTTCCCCCGTATGAACTATTCCATACCAATATGCAAACCTTAATGTTGTGTGTTCATTTTGTATATTTCAACGATAACCAAGTTAAAACACTTGAGTTGACTCACAACTCAGCTATTAACAAGTACTACATTTACACTTGTTACTTCATGTACTTGAAAGTCGAATGCAAGGTTGTTTGTGTTGTAACAATAATGTCGTTGACAGAGTACACTAAACTTTTCTCACTGTTTCTTGCAAAATCATAGCCCCTGAGCTATGTACACTATCGGCACCACGATCAAGCCAAGCACATCCACACACTATGCGTGATCTGGTTTTGACATGTTCACAGTAGAGATAAGTGTTGAGTATGTTCGATTTCTCATTGTGTTGTCCCACAAGCGTTGTCACGCGATTACCTACCCGATGCGTCGTCTATCATTAAAAGGTCAGATCACAGTGATGAAAATGAATTTTGTTAGTTTAGGTAGCGATTGTAACATCTGTAGCATTAAACTGATCACAGTGTTCGATACTTATTATATAATGACAGATATGAAAACATATTTGTGTGAAATGGGTCAAAGCGTAAAACAAAAATATGTATAGTGGATGGATAAGGTATTAAAGTTTATTTGTGACATAATTGATGGTCAATATCAGAAGGCAAAAAACAAAAAAAATTGAAAGTGCGTTCAAGGTGGTGATGAGGACAAACTGTGATTCATAATGCTCTGAATATGGAAAGGATTACGCTGGTAATGTTTGAAGAATTTAGCATGAATATGGAATTCAGAACAGTCATAATGAAACTTCAGTAGGATTCTATACCTTCCATGTCTGTTTTCAGACGTTTGTCCTTCGGGGGCGTATCTCAGGGATGAGCATAGCTATTTATTGCAATGGATGGGAGGGGGGGGCAGGATGAAATTTAAAGATGGATGATAATTTTATCATACTTTTATATACAGTAATATTTATTCACATTAAATATAGGCCTACATTAGGATTCTGTGATTTCTTGTTTGGGGAAAGCTAAGAGAAAGACCTCTGACAGGGGGCACAAGTACCTTCCTGCCCCACCCCGATGGCTACGTCCCTGTAGTTCTTGTCTTGTAATGAAATGGATAACGTTCATATTTGATAATACTAAGATGATGTGTTTGGTATTATTAAAAAAACAGAGTAGAGAGTAACATTTTTTGCTATAGTCAAAAGTTCCGTCATGAAGTTTGATATAAATGTTATTCTGTTATTTGCAGCACAAAAATAGTAAAATCGATTTCAACTGAGAAATTGCATATTGTACACATCTCTTATGTCCTACTTAAAAGTTAACTGAGAGATTTTGAAATACATTTGTTGTGTATTAATTAGAATTAGCCCTTCAAGAATTAGCCCCTAAAGATAGTAACCTAATTCCAAAGTTTGAGATGAATTGGATTTTGTGTAGTATGTCAGTGCCATTAGAATACCGTGCATAACAAATATTCCGGATCCTGAATTTTATTACAAAGTTGTGATTTTCTATATGAAGGACTTCGATTTGATCACACAGTAATTAGTATGGACAAGCATTATGTATATGCAAAAGAACACAATTTGTTTGAGAATTGAGGGTGCCCTCCTCGGGAAATCTCTGAGTTAGCCTTTATTCACTATGTCGCTTCCAGCTGGTATGTTTGTTATTTACTTTAGGATGTCTACAGGTAAATGTATAACACCTTTAAGAAAAATAAAACGACTGTAATTGGAAGAGTAAAATTCACTCTTTAAAAGTGTGAAAAGACTTTGGATGAAAGAACGAAGTTAACTCGTTGACAAAGGTAAAATATACTGTTCAGAAATAATATGCGTCACTCTAAATATCAGGGATTTTAAAGTATAAATCATTGATCATTCAAAATATATTTAAAATTAATTCCTATTTGCCTTAGATTAAATCATATCATACTTTGATTGGTCATTACAATCCTAAGGATTAAACTTTAAATCCCTGACATTTAGAGTGTACTCTTTGAAAGAACGAAGTTAAATCTTTAAGATATATTGTTCACGCTTCTATTGATTATCACATTCTACAACGCGAGAATTTTTCTTTCAATGAATTAATTTAACACTTTCAAAAATAGTTTTTCATCCCATTGGATTAATTATTTGTAAGCATTTAAAAGAATTTTAAAAGCATTTAAAAAATCAAATATGAAAGAGTGAAATTAACTCTTTGGAAGCGTATAATAGCTGCATGATTCTCTCTTTGTAAGAGTGATATTCATTTAAAGAAGGAAGACTTTCACTATCAAACGTGTGGTGCCCCCTCTGCAGTTCGATATTATACATGATATGAAAAAAGGTTGAATGTTTACTTCATGTAATAACATTTTTCAAATACAACGGCAGGGCCATATATTAACAATTTGTTTTGATATTTACAAATACTGAATGAAATTGTAATCAATATTGAACGTTCAATCATTTGTAAAACAAGTGTATATAGTGTGATCTGAGCTAATCCACTAGGGAAAAGTTGAAAACAACGTTAGTATTGTCTATTTTTGAGGAAGAATTAGCAAAAGTAATAAAATATGTAAGATGATTTTTCTGTGAAAAAAAATCCATAATGCTCCAACCATTAGTATACAGATATATATATTAATGTTTGCGAACTTAAATCTTGACAAGGCAAGACAAAAAAAAAAACATAACTTGATTATTATCAACCAACCAGGGCCTAAATGGATCAGAACCAGTCACACTTTCAAATACATGTTTATAGCCTGAAAGGTAACTTTTGTATTAAATTACTACAGAAAAGGTGTACAAAAGAATTTATTGTCAAACGTTAAGGTTAATATTATGTATTACACAGAAGTTGTTTTTAAAAAAATATTGATTTTATACACATTTATCGGAATGTACAGAATGGTCAAAGAATACTACCGTGTGTGTGATGATTTATAAATCATAGAAAATGTTAAATTTAAACCAAACCTACAGAATATAAACTTTGGTTGATAATGAAATAGCTATCATTATAATGACGCTCTATGCAACCGTAGAGTATTACAACCTGACTTCTCAAGTATTGACTCAATTTTGTTCTGCTCAGAAAGTTGCCACGAATTCACTTTTGTTCAAAAGCATCGAGATAGCACATTTTGGTTAAGGTTAGGTTTAAAACTCTTTAAAAGTTGTGTCCATCATAAAATGATATTTCAACATATTAAAATAGAGCAGGAGCAAGGACTTGGGTCAAACATCATCGTTCATGTCCCACTACATCTAAGCTTTGACACCTTTGGTAGTTAGCATGGACCCTCTATAACAATGCAAGGTGGTGTAAATTTTTCAATAGGGCCAATTTAAGTTTACACAGGGGTCAAACTTTTAAATTACTCCAATCATGTTGAAATGTATGCCATATTGTTCGTTTAGTCACAAGGATTAAAAAAAATGCATAGTTTGTACCATCAATGACCATTGGTTTTAGAGCTATTGGGTAAAATGGCTAAAAGTGCAAAAATGTCAATTTCCATTTGTACAGGGGCCAAAATCAGAAGTTGTACCAATTTTGGTAATAAATGAAACAAATTGTTCATCTAGCTTAATGTGTCAAAACAAGGAATAGTTTGTAACAATATGCAATGCATAGTTATAATAGTATTTGACAAAACAGGTCATGGGGCAACATAGTCCCAATTGGCATTGACCTTCTTTGACCTTTATCTCGGTAAGTAAACATTTAACATAATCAAAACTATACTTTTTGGGAGTCCTCATTCCTCAGGCAATAATTTGCAAGCATTTAAAATACAATCAGAGTAACTTTCAATGTTGACCCCTGTACAAATTGAGTTTGACCTTTTTTACCGTTTTAGTCATTTTTAAGCTATAACACCAAAACCAATAGTCGTAAGTGGTACAAACTATACATTTTTGGAATCCTTATGACTAGACGGACAATATGAAAACATGTTTCAACATGTTTGGAGTAGTTTAAAAGTTTGACCCCTCCGTAACCTTAAATTGGCCCCTATTGACACCACTAACTACCTTGCATTGATGTACAGGGTCCATACTAACTACTAAAGGTGTCAAACCTTAGACGTAGTCGGGCATGAACGAACTCCCTAAATAAGAACCCTATGATATTCTGCTCCTGCTCTAAAATAATCCATACTTAAAAATCGCTTTCACTTATTTGAAAACAACTTGGACGTCTAAAATGCACATAATTTCTGATTTTACTGATCAACTAAATTTTATTGCAGGTATTTTCCCCCATGACTGATACATACAGTTGAGGTGTTAATCCATCTAGCACCTGTCAGATCAATATCTTTAAACAGGTCTATAGAAATCAGCAATAGCAATGGTATGCCAGGTATGTGAGTTGCTGATTATGACTGCTACAGTTGAGGTAGCAATCCACCTAGCACCTGTGAGATCAATATCTTTAAACACTTGTATAGAAAACAATATTAGCAAAGCTATGCCTGGTATGTGAGTTGCTCACTATGCTACATAGATTTGAGGTGTTAATCCACCATGCATCTGTGAGATTAATATCTTTAAACATTTAAACATATCTATAGAAAACAACAAAAGCAATGGTATGCCTGGTATGTGAGTTGCCGACTATGACTGCTACATACAGTTGAGGTGTAATCCACCTTGCATCTGTGAGATCAATATCTTTAAACGTGTCTATAGAACACAACAAAAACAAAGGTTGGTATTGTTATGACGTCTCGTGGATGTCAAAGGTCAGAAATACCTTTCAAAGACAAATAAATGAGCCTTGTGCACAAGTTATCTGAATTTTATAATATAACAGATTTAATGATTTTTAATCAGAATGGTTCAAGAATTTGGTATGTCCAAAACATAATTACAATAACAACTTGACATGATTTATAAACTAATATACTTAATATTTCAAGTCCTCTAGTGTCCTGTGTTGCAAGAAGCGTTGCAGCTCAACGATGATATGTCCTCTCAGCGAAGACTCCAAAATGACAGTATGCAAAGTCACACTTATATATCCTCAGTTAATATTCCATTGGAATCTTCTCAGTCCTGAAGATAACTTTTGCCCAGCAGTTTAAGACGACAAGGTTGAATAAGTCCCTCGACGACTCTTATATTCCACAGTAACCAAAATCCAGGTATTATACCACCATCAGTCTGTCGCTAATGTCCTCATATAGGACCACGAACTGGAATCCCTTTTTGATTCCAAAACTGAAGCTCTTCTGGCTTAAAAGACGACAGCAGACAGTTTTATTAGCTTTCAAGCTCCGGTGGTCTCCAAAGTATTATAAATCCTGGCACTATGTAAGAACAAATCTTCCATTATTGTAGATTAAAACTAGCTATAACTATACTGTATAGCTTCCTGGTTACTACTGCTGGCCTCAGTCCTTCCAGTGACAAGTATTTAACTACTCACAGCTAGATTCCCCTTTCCTAATACCTAAAAATAGGTATTACAACATCATGCGTAAACATATCCTAGCACTGTCAAATCAGATTGCACATAAATTCATCATCTACATTGCATCACCTCACAATTATAACTTCATGGGGAAATACCTATTTTGCAACATGTTTTGATCTCAAAGCATAAACAAGTTGACTCAGTTTCTAAGTTTACATCTTGGGGAATTCCCATTTCCCCTATTGTGCAATCTATCTAGTTGTAAATAACAGGTGTGATTCTTTTCTCAAATAAAATTGAGAAAATCAAATTAATATTTTTAATCACAAAATTGAGGGTAATATAACAATATGGCTGGTATGTGAGTTGCTGACAATGACTGCTACACACAGATGAGGTTTCAATCCACCTTGCACCTGTAAGATGAATATCTTTAAGCATGTCTATAGAAAACAGCAAAAGCAATGGTATGCTTGGTACGTGAGCTCTGACTATGACTCTTACATACAGTTGAGGTGTTAATCCGCCTAGCACCTGTCAGATCAATATCTTTACACATGTCTATAGAAAACAACAATACGAATGGTACGTCTTGTATGTTAATTGCTGACTATGCTACATACAGTTGAAGTGTTAATCCACCTTGCATCTGTGAGATCAATATCTTTAAACGTGTCTATAGAACACAACAAAAACAAAGGTTGGTATTGTTATGACGTCTCGTGGATGTCAAAGGTCAGAAATACCTTTCAAAGACAAATAAATGAGCCTTGTGCACAAGTTATCTGAATTTTATAATATAACAGATTTAATGATTTTTAATCAGAATGGTTCAAGAATTTGGTATGTCCAAAACATAATTACAATAACAACTTGACATGATTTATAAACTAATATACTTAATATTTCAAGTCCTCTAGTGTCCTGTGTTGCAAGAAGCGTTGCAGCTCAACGATGATATGTCCTCTCAGCGAAGACTCCAAAATGACAGTATGCAAAGTCACACTTATATATCCTCAGTTAATATTCCATTGGAATCTTCTCAGTCCTGAAGATAACTTTTGCCCAGCAGTTTAAGACGACAAGGTTGAATAAGTCCCTCGACGACTCTTATATTCCACAGTAACCAAAATCCAGGTATTATACCACCATCAGTCTGTCGCTAATGTCCTCATATAGGACCACGAACTGGAATCCCTTTTTGATTCCAAAACTGAAGCTCTTCTGGCTTAAAAGACGACAGCAGACAGTTTTATTAGCTTTCAAGCTCCGGTGGTCTCCAAAGTATTATAAATCCTGGCACTATGTAAGAACAAATCTTCCATTATTGTAGATTAAAACTAGCTATAACTATACTGTATAGCTTCCTGGTTACTACTGCTGGCCTCAGTCCTTCCAGTGACAAGTATTTAACTACTCACAGCTAGATTCCCCTTTCCTAATACCTAAAAATAGGTATTACAACATCATGCGTAAACATATCCTAGCACTGTCAAATCAGATTGCACATAAATTCATCATCTACATTGCATCACCTCACAATTATAACTTCATGGGGAAATACCTATTTTGCAACATGTTTTGATCTCAAAGCATAAACAAGTTGACTCAGTTTCTAAGTTTACATCTTGGGGAATTCCCATTTCCCCTATTGTGCAATCTATCTAGTTGTAAATAACAGGTGTGATTCTTTTCTCAAATAAAATTGAGAAAATCAAATTAATATTTTTAATCACAAAATTGAGGGTAATATAACAATATGGCTGGTATGTGAGTTGCTGACAATGACTGCTACACACAGATGAGGTTTCAATCCACCTTGCACCTGTAAGATGAATATCTTTAAGCATGTCTATAGAAAACAGCAAAAGCAATGGTATGCTTGGTACGTGAGCTCTGACTATGACTCTTACATACAGTTGAGGTGTTAATCCGCCTAGCACCTGTCAGATCAATATCTTTACACATGTCTATAGAAAACAACAATACGAATGGTACGTCTTGTATGTTAATTGCTGACTATGCTACATACAGTTGAAGTGTTAATCCACCTAGCACCTGTGAGATTAATATCTTTCAACATGTCTATAGAACACAACAATAGCAATGGTATGTGAGTTGCTGACCATGTGGCTTTCACAAACTGTCAAAAGGCATGCCAGGTGTACTATGAATGGAGGGTAGTGATGCCACTGCCACCAGCTAACAGGCAATACAAATAAAGCGTTTCTCCTGGAATTTTCACATAATGTAAACATACAAATTGTAATTGTAAAGTCGGTTAATTTAATATGTTTTTGAATATTCTTCTATTCCGGACACTCCCCAGGCAAATGAAATGATGTGATATAAGTTTACAAAGATTGCAAAACAACATTATAGCATTCTCAACGGTAGAATTCGTCACAGGCTTAGATTTAAAACAGTGATGTCCATCAAAATTGAGATTTTAGTATCAGAAGGAAGTTCATATTTTTCTGATTACCCCAGTGAAATTTTAGACATTTAGAAATGTTTCCTTTCGATGTTATGAACAAAAATGTCTCCAATTATGTACACAATTTTGCTTCTACTATCCAAACGGCTGGACCGATTTAATTCAAAATTCGTAATCAAATGTTTTGGTGATATGATTCCCTGTGAGGGAGAAATCATTATATGAAATATCGGAAATTGATCGGGTCACCACCCTTTAGTACGTTGGTAACAAATTTAATTAGTAACAGATTGTAACTATACTTTTCACATGGCAGTGGCACCCTCTGTAAGATTGTAGAATTGTTAAGTTGGTAATTTTCTCTACCTGTCTATGAAAGTAAACCATTTTACCAAAAGGAAACTACAAGATATGCCAATCAGGGATGAATTTAGTATTCTGCCACACATCCTTCGACATGTAGTTTATTCCGTTGAGGATGCCGAATTCATCGGGTGGTGGCACAATACACAACGCCAATCAAACAGGGAAACAGTCTTTGGCCATTTTTACGGTAGACCAAATACAAGAATTGCAGTAGGATACCGATATCATACGGATATGAGCTAATATGGGTGCAATGCTGTCCAAGTTGTAACACGTGACAATGATATAAGTCACGTGTTACGTGATAGCACGTGAAAGTGAAAAACGACACTCCCACTTTTTCAGAAAATATGACATTTCTTCAATTTGCTCGCAATGAGAGTCCATTCCATTGGAAGAATAGCGATATATTTTACACATTAAACAAACATACCCAAAGCAGTCGAGGGACATTAATAAGAGGTTAAGACATTCCAGGTAATTGTAGGCTAACTTTTAAGTTTACCGTAACTTTAATCAAGAGATGTGTCTATTATCATGGAATATTTAGACTCTACTCATGATATTACACCCACCAAAGGTCACAGCCCGGTCTACTTTCAAAACAAGGTTGTAGCCCTGGAGCATGCACACATTTGTAACACATCTCAAGTTAAGTACAAAAGGTTTGTTTGAGTGATTAAATATGACAGACATCCTGACAGGGACCCCTGAAACGCGATTGTAAAGTTCCGCAAGTTGGTGCCTTAAGAGAAGAGGGGGCAAGACCAAGATTGTACAGGGGTCAAATTTTTAATTGAATCCAATAATGTTGAAAGTATTATCACTTTATGTGTCAAACCATAAGGATTCAGAAAGGAAGTTTGTAATATATTACAGCTAAAAGTTTCAGAGTTAGTTAAGGGCCAATGTAGTTGTACAGGGGTCAAATTGCTCCGATTGGATAAAAAATGGTGCAAATTATTGGGGAGCTCATAGGATTCAAAAAGGAATATTTTGAGTGTCTCAAAATGCTTTGCTAAGAAAGTAGGGGGTATTTAACAAGATCACGCCCCATTGAATGTCAATTGACGTTGACCTTCTGTGCCCCCTACACGGAAACTAAGCATTTTAGACAGGAAAAAACTAGTCCTTATTTTAACCCTATAACTCAACAATAATTTGCACCATTTTTTATCCAAATCGGAGAACTTTTAAAATTTGACACCTTGTACAATTGAAATGAACCTTATTATGATTTTGCTGTTTTTAAGCCTATAACTCTGAAACTTTAGGCTGTTGTTTACATATTACAAAACTATACCTTTTAGGAATCCTTATGTTAGATAGACAACCTAACATGGTGAGCTTTTCAACATGATTGGATCAATGTGACAATTTGACCCCTGTACAAACTGTGTTTTTGCCCCTCTCCTTAAGGACACCATTGGTGGCACTTACAGAATCATGTGTTCATGGGTCCCTGACAGTTTGTCAACATATTCTAACACTCAAACCTTTTACTTGAGTCGTGGGTTACAATGTGTGCTAGGCTCATGGGGTAGTGGGCTTAGCCCGAATATCAAGGCGCGACGTTCAGGGAAATCATTCAGGGTCCGTTCCCGAAACTATGATAGTAAATTTCATCTTACGCATTGGCTTAAGATTTGGTTACGACCATGGTTGTAGAGTTTCGGAACAGTGTACTTAAGACGGTTCGCGTAAGTGCAGTGCTACGGTAAACCTACGACCCAATCTTACGTAAACATAAACTAAGCCGATTTACAAGGTATTCCAGTTTTTTTTTTTCCCCCCCCAATTGATTGGGATTAAAATTGGGCACTGTCTGGTTTTTGCAAAAAGTCTGAGACAGTTGCGAATGTTACTATGCGCCTATTATCATCAGGTATTCATAAATGATTTTTATTGTGTGGTATAACTAGAACTTTAACAAGTATTAAAAACACTCGGGACAGGGTTCGTTTATTTGTCGGTAGTTCAAATTCTTTTTGTTCGCGTGATCCCACTCTTCATAACATGTAAGACGATTGATGACATCTGATATTGTATTATGTCAAAAGAAGGACACAATAAGGTATAGACCTATTTTAGTTTTCGTCTTCATATATAACATGACTAATATATATGTGTGTCAGTATACCTAATGCACAAGAGCAGTTATTCTTGTACTCGGTAATTAAAGCATTTGAACCTTTTTAGCAAACAACACCTCAAAATAACATGATTACTTTTCTTTACAATGCCAATGTAGGTCAATACGCTAGGTGTAATAATTACACAAGAGAACTTTCTCTCAAAACCCTTAAATCTGGGGTAAATAACGATGTCGTGTGCCGTGTTCATCCTAGGCCTACAGTACAGAAACAACACGTACTATTCCTCACTTATGGATAAAATAAGCCTACATTTTATATAAGTTTTCACAGGACATGCTGTACTCATTAAAGGGGGATGGCCCGATTTAAGTATATGAAGTTTTTATCTTGATAGAATGGCCTTCACCTCAAAACCCTATCTGTAAAGTTTCGCGCCGATATTTCAATCCGTTTTGATGTGAGAGCTAGAAACGTGATTTTGTAAGCCCCATAGAGTACTGTGAAAAATTAAAATTGGTCGACCAAAATGGAGTATATTTACGCTCATAATTTTCAAACTAAACATCCTTTAGCCCTAAGATTTCACAGGGTAAATGAGAAAAATAGTAGCTTTCTTCTTATACCAAAATTTTGACCACTTCCGGTAAAATCTGGGGTTCTGGGGACGAGGCTATTAGCGATCGGGCCATGGACCTTTAATTACTCCTAATCTGACATACTTTCAACTTGGGGAAGGGGATCACTCATCTTTGGAAGTAACAGTGATGTGCTGAAAACTTGGAGGTCTTTTGGAGACACGCCCCTAAAAATGTGAGGTTGAAATACACAAAAGAGGCATATTTTTATTTAAAAAAAGGAAATATATGTTTCGACAATTCGACAAGAGATTATATATAATTCTTTCAAATTAGTTTTGAAAATCGGTCATTGGTTGACACTGAACAAAACAAAACAAAAAATAAAACAACCCACAAAAACACATACACACACACAAACACACACACCACCACAAACACCAACCGCCCACCCACCCTATGCACGCACACGCGCGCGCTCGCACGCACACACACACACACACACACCAAAAACAAACACAAGAGTGACCCCCGGGTCTCGAACATGTTCAAGATGGTTGGAATAGTATCCTACAATAATCTCCCAGCCTCCTATCCCCTTTTCCAAAAGAAAATCACGAATACTAGCTCCTCCATTATGTCCATGATCTTCAACTTGATCGTTATATGGCAATTCTACGTCAACTCTGAGTAGAAGTAGAAATTCGCGTCGTAACTTTACGATAATCCTGCGGCTAAGTTAAGTTTCAGGAAAGCATGAACAGCGTGGAAAAAGCGTACGTGCTAGGAACGACAGACGTAGAGGTTCATAAGTTTGTGTGTTATACGTTTTCGGGAACCCAGTGAATTCGTAAGTGTGTACTTTACGCAAAAGTTGCGAGAGAAAGAGGCTATGTCGTGCGACCACTTTCGGGAACGGACCACAGGTACGGAGAATGTGATCTCAGCAAGAGTATGTATCGCAACAAGTGTTCAACGGATTGCGATCGATATCCTCCCTAAATTGCGATACCTCAACAGTTCGCTTGTGATTGTGATATGTAGGGCGAGTTTATGCAGGACTTATCAATCGGCATTGCTTAAAGGTCAACGAGGAGATTTTGAGACATCTAGGTAAGGTGTCATAGTAGTGATTCATATAGATTAGACACTCATAGGATTTTCTTACCTTTATTGGTAAGTATTGTCTTAAAGTGACAACAAAGGTGGGCCATTTTTATATGCTTATATGTCAATAGAAAACAGAGCTGAATGATTTGCTTCTATACAAAAATAGAAATTCACAATTTTTGACAGAAAAAGAAAACAATTCTCAGCTTAATCCTTACGATGTGATGTTTTTGATTATAAAGCTTTACACGTGCCCCAAAATCCCGAATTTCACATTTTTCGGGAACCTGTTATTTGAAATCTCTCGTTGCACCTTTACCAAAGGCTCTATTTCCGCCCCTTCAAGCCACACCGCTACACACCATAGACCATTTAAACGCTGAGCTAAAAATTTCACAATCTAAACTTTCATCGAGTAGCAATCGGGGGGGTGGTGATCATAAAAAAAGTCCAGATCGTGTAGGAAAGACATGAAACAAGAAAAAAAGCGTCGCGTTGAAAAGCACTCTTAGCTCATTTTTGAAGAGAGCCCCCAATTTTTCCAAAAAAATTGAGATTTTACACGGTTGCATTGGTGAATGGTAGTAAAATAACTTGTGAATGTTTTTTTAAGCCTCGAAAATGTTTGTGTGTACAAACGACGACGGAATTTGTTAGATTATAGGGGATCCCCGTAAAGGTAAACGGTGCTGGAAACGGCCTTCCAATGTTGAAATAGATGGGGAAATAGGCCATTGTACGGTCTACGTTCCTCCATTACTTAGTTTGGTGGTTTCAGGCAAGTCAAAAGTCAAGTTAGAGGTATTCTTCGAGGTGGTCGGCACTATTTCATCTGGACGGACATAAAAGTAGCATTTCAGATCGCCCGTAAGTCCAATCTGGGATCCCAATTCTAATTACAAAATCGCTCTTTTATGATAAAATACGCATTTCTAGCATTCTCGTTCGCAGGTAAGTTTCCTAGACAATTACCAACGTAACTGTGCCCAAATATCCAACTTTTTTAAATTGGGGGCGCTCTTCAAAAAATGGTCTACTATTGCTTTAAGGTGTTTAAAGGTGCTTCCTATAATTGACCGCATTGGAGAAGGAACGACATGCGCGCGCTTCATCAAAGGTTGATTTTCGTCCCATTTATTTCACTTGCCTAGGTGATCCCACATCATGCTAACCGCATGTTATATCGATTTTCAAAATACGAAACAAAATCGCGTACCTGCTCTTCCATTGTTGATGATAGTTACACGCAGGCTAACCCGGGGCAGCTACTCTCTTCGGTTCGCGGCACGAATCGAACTTGCAGCCCGTCTCCCTAACTCTACTGGGCGCACACCACTAAATCCTATAAAATTAGTTTAATGCGCATCGATTGCCATCCCCTTACCCGGGACCCGGGATCCCTGCCATATAGTTTTAAGGAGCCAACGATCTTGAAACTGAAATAATTTTTTGGCCCTGGCCTGCCTAAAATTTTGGTACTACTTCAAGTAGGTGGGAACCCATCTTGGCCTCTAAACATCGATGTGGGGATTATTTTTAATTTTTTAACGAGTGCGACAAAATAGAAATCCAAGATGGGCGTCCAAAAGGCCGCCGACGATTTGGACTACTAAAACGAACGCGCATTTAGCCGTAACTTTTGATTGCGATCGTTCAACTGGACGCAATTTGGTGTCATCTGAAAGAGAAGTAAATTATCTACAACTACACTACACGCTTGATATCAAAATTTTGTGAGTTTACGAATAAATTATTTTCAGTTGCAAATTTGGAGGAACAAAGTCAACATTTTTTGGCATTTTTACCAAAATGACATATCGTATCTTATGTCCATTGATATTTCCAGAACCAAATCATCATTAAGCCAATTTTTCTACAAA